>APFE031341285.1:133468-167010 GCA_000404065.3 Pinus taeda
TTATATTATTGATAAAATCGCCTTCCATTTTTCCCATATACCATGGAGATTCGCCCATTTATTATACTTATAAATTTAGGGGGGGGTTCTTAAAATTTTCCCTGCTTCTAAATATGGTTTCATCAGCCAAATAGCCTCTTTGGAAGCATGAGTAGTTGTCATTTACTTTGAATTTATAGTGGATAAAGTGACGACAACTTGTTGCTTTCCCATCAAACTCACTACTCCATCAAACAATCAAGACATGTATATTCTTATAGGTCTCCTTCTATTTGCATCTCCTTCAGAATTAGAATCCACATATTCTTACATATCCATTTAGTGTGGGCCCATTGAAACATCACTATGATAGCAAATGGGATATTTAGAAGTACTTGGAAAATATTTGAAGGCCCTCTTCGTTGCACCCCAATGTTTATATCCAATATTAGATGTGAATCAATTCAAGGGTCCCATTACTTTGGCAATGTGTGGTCTAGTGCAAACCATAACATACACCAAAATACTAACTAAACTCGAATAAGGAACAAAATCCATATCCTCCATGTCTATGAATGTTATAAAACACTAATTAATTGAAATTTTTGTTTCCACATAAATCAAAACACTCAATGGTCTATAACTTGCCATGCAAAAACACTATAACATCAAGTTTACAAACATACTTTGGCTCAACCAAAGGTTTCTATTTGATCTCCATTCCTAAGATATATTTTGCAACACCTAGGTCCTTCATATCAAATTGTGTTTAAAGCTAAGACTTAAAATCATGAATCACATCCTTACTTTTACCAAAGAATAACATGGCATCTAAATATTGAGTGATGACAAGAAAATGGCCACCATCCCATTTGTAATACACATAGTGATCTGATTTGAGTCTTAGAAATTCCAATCCCACCAAAAAATAACCAAACTTTCGGTACAACATTCTAAGACACTGTTTGAGACCATATAAAAACCTTTTAAATTTTCAACTTAATGAATCTTTGTAATTTTCTATGTAATGCTCTGGATGTGTCATGTAGATCTCATATTTCAAGTCACCATGTAGGAATATTTTTTTCATGTCCATTGTTTCTCTCTAAATAAAACAATTGTTATTACATATGATATGAATGTTATAGATGTGATCTTAGCAACTATGGATAAGATCTTGCTGGTCTATCCCATCAACATGGGAATATCCTTTTGCAACAAACCTTGCCTTGCACTTTTCAACATTGTTATCTAAACCAAATTTCTTTTTGAACACCCATTTACATCTAATTGTATTTTTTCATCATGTAATAGTATCAAGTCCTATTTATCATTATTTCGAAGTGTATCCATTTCCTCATCCATGGCTAACTTGTAAGACTCCTTATGTTCCATCTTTTTTACCTTCTTCACAATTCTAGTCTCATCGATGTTAGCAAATAAAATGTACCTCTAAAATTATTTGTATTATAATTATACATATCTACTATCCTTCTTTCTTGAGTGATTAAATTGTATATTATGCAATTTACCTAGTTCAAGAGTTAGAAGTAGATATTGTTGGAACAATGGAAGCTACAGAAGTTGTGTTTATTGATCCTGATATTATTACTTCGAGCTCAACCCTTATATATGTTTTTATCTGAAGATAAAAAAATAGCCTAAAAAATGAAAGTGCTTGGAATATATTGAAACTAGTGTCAAATCGCAGTGTTTGTCACCCCGATTCCAACATTACTTGAATCACCTCAATCCGACATCGTATGAAGAATTTATAACATTGTGAAGTTTTTTACCAACAACTAAAAAGCCAAGCAACTGAGTTGACTAGGCTACTGACTGGGTAGTCTATACAACTGATGTCATCAGGTGACTATCCAGGGTACAGTGTTATATGGGTCAATCCCATCCTGACATGTAGAACCATCGTATAGGTTAGAAAGGCGATTTTTGATTGGTGGTTAGTGGTTGAGGTGGCCCAATGATAGGGTGCCATTTAGCCCAATCGGAGAGCACCACATGGCCCTCATTCATTAGAAAAAAATTGTAAGTCAACCCAAGGGGCTCGGTAGGGTTCAACCCTCGACTTGCCACAACACAGTTCAACGCCTAACTATTAGACCATCGCATTAGTTCTTAACCATATTGGGAGGAAGAATATATTTCAAATGGTATGGTTTCAACATTAGTGGGGAGGGGCGGGGAAGTTGTCCCCAGCCCCTGGTTTCGAGCTCACCACAGGACCCACGAAGGAAGGGCGAGGAGTGGGGTGCTTGGTCCTAGCCCCAAGCCATATGTATAACCCACAAGACCATTAGCGTGTATGGAGGTGGGTTGGGCGAAGTCATGAGCTCCGACCCTGGGCATATGGGAGCCCATGTAACCATGTAGAGGGGCTAGTGAAGGGAGCGGGCGAATAAGCCCTAGCCCCGATTCTCGGCGATCATTATAACCAATGGTAGACAGAGTGAAGCTAAAGCCAGCGGAGTGGTTATCACTGGCCCTTGCTATATTTCTAGCACATGATCTAATCTCGAAATAGCAAGGCTTAATCGACAGGGGCCGGTGCTTAGCCCCGGCCCCCGACCACATGACGCGCCACATGACCTTGACCCTGTGCTTAAGGGATTATGGCACATTTAAACTAAGAGACAAATTGCACCATTTTCGGCAGGAATCTCGTCGATCTCGGGTGAAATTGTCGTTTGACGGACTGTGTAAAGGGAAAATTCATCACACAGATAGAAATTTTTTCCAATTTGTAGAACATATAGTAGAGCTTGGCTCCAAGAGGCATATCTTACTTAGTTTTTAACCATTTTGAGAGAAGAGCCTAGATAGGGTTTTTTTAGTGTCATGGACTCAATGGCATCCTCATATTTCTGATTTGAGCACTATATGATGGGATTTTTGCAAAGTCAAATCCTTTAGTGCTAAAGATAGATGGAGTTTTGAAGCAAGATGGAGTCATATTTGAGCATGGAAAGAGCCTAGTTAGAGGTTTTCCATTCTTCCAGTTTCATCTGCAGTAGTTATTAATTTAGTAGAGCTAATTTTTGTGCATCCTTCTTCCATTGGGCTAATTTTTGTGCATCAGACTATTGGGATTTTGCAATGTTAGCTTTAACATATTCTAACACACCATTTTCATCAAGCACTACTTCCTTTCGATCCTTCCAAGCTATGAAATTTGAGCTACCCTATAGGGAATATTCTAATCTCAGTCCTTTGAAAGACATTTTCTGTATCTTAAAGAAAAATGGTTGCATTGAAGATGCAAATTCGAAATTCCTAAGGGATAAGTTCAAAATATTGGTTCTAATGTGATTTCATGGCTCTAATACCATGTAAAAATTTGATAGAAATTGCAACTGCTTAATAATATTTCAAACTGAAAACAAGAGACACAATTATACTTTACTAATTTTTGGAATGGAAATCACAATAGAACAACATGGATAGGCATGCAACAAGAAAAACCATAAATACATAGTGATTTCTATGGGAACCCAACTAGGAAAAACCCCTTAAGCTTCTTTGCATTAATAAGTTGAATAGAGAAACTATTACAATTGTCTACTCCAGCTCTGAGCACAACTTGCAAAATAATAATCATTCTCTCTGCTGAATGAGAAACTCTGGCCAACAATTAGCCAATTATTTTCTCATCTTGCCTCCTATTTCTGTGCGCAATTCCTAGGGAAGTTAGCCCCTAAAAGATAGTAATTCCTTCTATTTTCTGACGCAATTCCTAAGGATGGATCACCTGACTACATGCAACAATTGTACACTCATACTAGTATAAAACTCATGTTACACTACCTTGTCATCTCCACTTCAACTGAGGAATTCAAATTTCATGCATGCATTAGCTATTTTGGATTGATTAATCAGTTAACTGACAAATATTTGAGTTAGATTGTTGTCCAACTGCACAAATTACCTTCAACTAACTCTATCAATAGCTAGAGGTTAGTTAATTGAATACATGTGCATGACTGAACTCCAAGCCCCTAACTTGAATTTACTGAGCTAACTGAGTGACAATAGCCATGTCACACTAGTTAACTGCCTCCAAATTGTCCTACTGATGTGGAAATTTCATTTACTAAATTTGACTAAGGCTAAATTTAAATTGAACCTTTCTTGCTACATTTTCTAATAGTGCATGATGTGAAGTTAAAGAAGAACCCCAAAATTAGCTAAGTGTGAGATTAGTGGAACAAAGATGAGGGAAAGAGAATGCATGATAGGTCCTAAACATGATCACACACATATGTGCAATCACTCATATGAGAATAAAATGAACAGTAATCAAAACCAAAATGTATACACTAAAACGACAACAAAACAACACTTATCTCCCAGTGCGAGAGTTAGGGCGCAAGTCTTTGCAACACAAGTGTAGATTAAAATTAGGAAGTGTTCTATGCCATGGGAGTATGCCCAACACATGTTATTGTGATAGATAGGATCAATTAATGTAATAAGAGGCATTGGAGCTACCTTTAGAAGGTGTGCCAAGATGTTCTTTGGATATTCGAAAGCAAGCAAGAGCAACACATGCAAGAGTGATAATAAGAAAAAGAAATACTTGCAAAAGAAAGAGAAACAAAGCGACACATGCAAAAGAAAAATCACACATGTGAAAGCAAAAGTGACACATGTGAAAGAAAAAGCGACACATGTGAAAGAAAAAGAGACACACGTGAAAGAAAAATAAAGCAAAAATGACAGTTGAGAAACCTACATGGTGCACTTACAACCAAGAATTCTCCTTGTGCTCAAAGAATGCACAAAGCTCCAAAGAAAATAATGAATGTGAAAAGGACATTTGGGTTGGACTCCTTAAATAGGGATATCACACATGCAATTAAGGTTAGGGTTTGTAAGTGTGCTCAACACATGTAAGAAAAATAGGAGATAAGAGAGTGTTGACTGCTTGTTAAAATGTTGACTTGGGATTGTGTGGTCTCACTGTTAATAAGAAGTGTGCACTGTCCACAAGGAGTGTGCAACCACTTTCCCTCGGAACTACACAATGACTATCTCTGAAAATGCACAATGAATATCAAAAAGAGGTGAATTTTATTGAGTTCCAAGAGTGCACACTCACTATCAGCAGTAAGTTCGTTTTTCCTAGTGGCAAGAAGTGCACTCCATTGTCTCCAAGAAATACGTAGTTCCTTCTTGGAAGATGTGTTCTTATGAAGGTACCAATATCTAGGCATGTAAAAGCAAGCAGTTGCGACACTTAGGTCTCTGGAAGATAACTTGAACACTTAGAAAAGTATGACCAAGCCTTGACTTTAATGACTCAAAATGACAATTCACGTGATCATTGGGAGGCTCCAAAATTTGAATGTAGGAAAAAGTTTGGAGGGTGTTTTAGCAGCTACAATAGTGCATTATATACATCTTATCATATCAATTTAATTAAACATTAGATATTTCTATTGATTTTCCTTCCAAAATTAAAAAATATGCTAGAACTTTCTATAGGTGTTTCAAGAGGAATGAGAAACTATAAAAAGAGCCAAGTTGTAGGCTAGAATGTTAATATTCAAGAGATTCACTCTATTTAAAAAAAAAATTCAATTCCCATTCTCTAAGACTTGTAGTTCATTTAAATATTTAGGAATGCCTATTTCACTACAAAATCCTTCCTCCCAACCACAATAGAGTTTCTTAGAAAATATTGATGAAAACTATATTTAGTAGGGATCACAATGGATAAAACCAAAATGAAGAATTATCTTGATAAAAAATTTCCCTCAACTCTCCCAATCTTTCAATTCTTGGCCATGATGGCCTCGATGGAAGTCATATAAGAAGGTAAGAAGAGAGATAAGGAAGTTTTTGCGCAAGGGGAAAAGACTATCTCCAAAAAGTAACACTAGACAAATTGGAAATTTGATAGAGCACCAAGAGACAAAGGAGGCCTAGGAATTAAAGACCCAATCATGAATATGGAAATGAGAATCCAAGCTAATATGGAGTATAAAAATACACAATTTTGATTGGAGGAAGAAAATTCTATATAAAAAATACTTCTAGTGAAGTAGAGAGAGATGTGTTGACTACACAAAGGAGAATAAAAAGGGATCACACATGTAGAAACTAATAAAATATATAGCCCCATTAAACCAGTTCAGTCTAACTTAAGTTCCCAACAATGGTAAGGACATGTTAGTTTGGGAGGACAATGTCATGTGAAAAGAGGCTCTTTCTTACAAAATAGAAATGCATCCTTTAAATATTTGGATAGATGGTACCTAAGCTTAATAAAAATTTAAGTGGTTGTGCACTATCATATCTTTGAACTAAGGATCGAGTGTTGGGGTGATACAAAATATAGAGTTAAATATGGATATTTATCTCAAATTCTCTCTTCCACCTCCTCTACGATCCCCAATCTAGAAATGTATCTGGCATAGTTTTGGGATCCCAAAGATCAACATATTTTGTTGGATTATGGTGTATTGTAAGCTCCTCAACTTATAGTTTGCATAAAATATGGATTTAGGGCCCTTCTAGCTGTGCACTTTTCCAAATAACTAAAGAAATAATTCATCATTTGTTTCCTAAATATTGTTATACAAAGGAATTTTGGATTTCTCTATCTTCTAGATTCAATGATTATGTGAGAACACTCTCCTCATAGAGAGATATGTCCACCCTGTGGAGAGAGATGTTCACATGTTCACCTTGTTCCCAAATATGTCTATTGGAAGGTGTGGTTTTCTTGGAATAATGTAGTGTTCAATCAAAAAATTGACAAGCCATGATTGGTAGAAACCAAGGCCAAAGGACTCATGGAAAAATACATCAGTAATAAATCAAAGTTAATATGCCAACCTTAGGGAGAGATGAAGAGGCTTGGTTTAGTCAATTTTAAATACAAAAAAATAAAAACAAGCTCCCTCCATCTCTAATCTTCCTAAACATTGATAATGAAAATTATGTTTGGATGAGTAGGAGTTTCTTCAATGGAGATTTAAAAAATAAATTTATTGCTTCATCTTTCTTGATGCGTATTCTAAGAGTAACCCATGGGTGGCACATGTAGGTGGGAATATATATGATCTCAAAGGAAAAATAGTAGCTACCTACATGTGGGGATTTGGTCAAGTTACAAACAACTAGGTGGAACCATATACTATATTTTGTGGCATTCTCTTAGCTAAATAAGAAAAGATCAAATATTTGAAGATAATTTGGGACTCTATGGTCATCACTAAATCAATGCTATCAAAAATTACATCGATGGATAATAAACTAATTAAAAAAGAGGTAACTTATTCTCTTAAAATCATTCTTCCATGTGAAAAAAATACTTAAGTCCTATAGTAGATTAGTGGGACAACAAGGCCTAATAGGGATCTTTAGGGAAAGGGGGGGCACCATAGTAGTTTTATACCCTGACAATTTAATATGGAGTGGCACATCAATCAATAAGCATTAAACTCATGCATGGGTTAGTAGTAAACATGTCACTCTAGTTGCATCTAAAAGGAAGTTTCTAAGGAATCCCCAAGTACCCAAATTATACAAAAAAATATTTTTTTACCAAATGTTGAAGTACTTGGATTTAAATTCCCTCAGCTTTATGGCATAATTGTGAAAACAACCATAGGAATTAGGTGCTTAGGTAGTTTGAATTTGGTGTTGACCAACTTTTTTTTATGTGTATTAAGATGTTTATTGATTTGATGTACATTTATATAATAAGTGGAATCATCTATAGGCGTGGTAGCAATTGAAGGTTATAATTTGGTGATGATGGATATATTTCTTATTGTGGGATATCTCTAATTATGAATTCATTTTCCTCATTTATTCTAGTTCTCTCTATATATCCATTCATTTTTGGTTCTATTTCATTTGGAACTTATGGTGCCATGAGTTTGTGCCCTAGGCTTTATATCATGTTGCTAGTTTGTTCTTGTTGCAAATTAGAGATTTTATAATAAAAAACCTGTCTCTAATTCACAGAGAAGCAATGGACATAGGTTGAAGTTAGTAGCAATGTGTAGTTGGTGCACTACCATAGGCACAATCTGAAAAATCCACCACCTCAAAGAGATATCCTGACATATATAGAGAAACCTCCCAAACGATGAGTATACCAAACCAAAGACAATGATTAACAGAGAAATCATGAAGGAAAGACAAGTGGGTGTAATGGAACACATCTTAACGACTGCATTAAACACTCCAAACATGTTTACACTGCCTTGAGATACCTCCATAATGAAACTCATCTTCCAGAAACTATTAACCAAAGGAATGTCAAACAAGAACTCACCTCCCTCCACCCATCCCTTTTTAAAGTGATTTGATAAAATCCCTAAAGGTTGATCACATATAAGGTGGGGAGGCCACGCGTACATCCACTCTGGATAGGTGGTGACATTTTCTCAGCTTATGAATTTTACCTCCCGCTCGCCCAATATAAACTCATGCATGTCAATCATGCGAGCTGGTGCCCTTCCCAGCGATAAATGCACCCCCATTGGGGAGGGGTCCCAATTCCTGCCACCTCGAACCCAAATTATCAATAGAGATGTGGGAAGCTACGTGCACCTGTTCATCTTGAAGACACCTTTGGATATGAGGGATTACCTTGACATGTGCCTCATATGACCATGGTTTATCATATTGTAGCCTTTGTGAGCAGTTTCCCCAATCAGCTAATACGTCTACCACTCGATTACCTTCACGATTTGTGTGATGTGTGATAATGAATTGAAAGGATAAAAGCAAGTTTTTAATACTCTTGATTACCTCATTGAGTCTCTAGCTATCGCATATTTCTTCCTACGATTGACCACACAAATTTTTTTGGAGACATTGTATGGAAATATGGGAATCTCTGTGTACCTATGATAACTTAATGTATCCCTCGTGAACCATTATTTTCAAACCTTTCTCTATTCCAATAAATTTTGTTGTGTTGTTTGTTAAGGTAACACAATAGGAAGCACAAACATGCAGAGGATGAAAGTACTTGTCTCAAAATATGCCTTTCTTTCCTACTGGTCCTAGATTCCCCTTCGATGCTCCATTGAAACTCAATATTTTGAAGTGTTTTGGAGGAGGTGTGAACATATTGATATGGTTATGCATCAAACATAGCAACTTGGTGGGAGTAGGGTTAAACATTGTTGTTTGTAGATCCAAATTTTTAAAAATATAATCCTTTATCCTTGTATTTGAGCATTCTTCATGTGCAATGGATGATGCCACTAGTGTCTCACGTATATTCTTAATTATGATATCTTTTAAACTAGAAACATTCCTTTTGTTTTTTTTTAATATTCTAAGGTTTCATTCTTTCCAAAGGTTCCATAGGACAAAGCCACAGGTAAGCCTCTAAGCTTGTGAGGCTATGGGATTGGTAAACATGTTGTTTACACACTACATTACTAGTTCTTGGATTTTTCAAGGTTGGGACACCGAAAGATCCTCAATATAATACCCCAAGCATGATGTGCAAAGGTGCAGGCCACAAAAATATGTTATGTTGTCTCTTCTGCTTGATATCATAGTGGACAAACCGACAGTCTTGTGTAGCCTTTTTTCCTTAAGCGGTCCCATTTAGGGGTTCTTCCATGTGCTAGCAACCATAAGAGGCGAACTAGTTTTGGCCAACACTTACTATCCCATAGTTTCCTCCACAATTATGTATTATCATCTACATGAAAACCGCTAGTATTTGATATGCTTCTTTTAATGTAAATTTACCCATTGATTGGTGACCCATCTTAGAACATCTTAATGTTGTGAGGCTCTAATATGTCTACTATCTAATAATTATTAAAACTCCTTCCATGGATAACTCTCATTGTTAGCAAACCAATCATATCTTTCCTTCCACACTCTCCATTCTTGATTCTCTGTACAAGGTTTCCAGAAATCAACTAATGAGCATGCCCTAAGACTTTTCAAGAGGCTTTGTATTAGTTGAAATTTTCGAAGCTCATATAAGCGCGGGTACTGTTTCCAAGAGTCTTCCCCAAATCTCATTGTTTTCCCATCTTTGATATCCAAAAATGCATGTCGGCGAATGAGGTCTCTTCCTTTAATATCCCAGTTCCATATGGGTGATCCCTTAAAGGTACCATTAAATTTGAGTCTCTCCTCTTGAGTTAGAAGAGGCATGTATTTTCTTTTCCAAATCTATTTCCAAAGTTGTGATCCTCCTTGAACCCAAAACCAACATAATTTCATAGCATGCACCTAGTTGATCAACTGGGGATCTCTGAGTCCCAAACCTCCCATGCGCTTTGTTACAACTAAAGTATCCCAACCAACCAAGGCCCACTTACGTTCTTTAGCAATACCCCTACACAAGAAGTCTACCCATAGAGATCTAAATCGAGAGGCTGTTGTAAATGGGATTGGCATAACTGCTAGTTGATCATTTGGTATGGCTTGTAATACCACTTTTAGCAATGTTAGTTGACCCGGGAGATTGAGTGACCTGACATTCCAATTGGTTATCTTTCATCAAGTCCTATCTAAGAGATCTTTCTAGGAAGCAACACTATTTGCATGATAGACCAACGATACTCCCAAATACTTGGAAGACATATGTCCCTTTATAAAACCCAATTATTAGATTAACTATGTTTGTAAAAGATTTGGGCAGTGAAAAAAAGAATATGTTTGCCTTCTCTCTTTTGATCAGTGTACCATATGCTTCCATGAAAATTTGTAGGATTTTCATGATTCCATGTCCCTCTTTCATTGTGGGAAAGCCATAGAGAACAACATCATCAACATATTGTTCATACGAGATAGGAAAATCTATACCATATGTTCTCAGCCCATGGATATGTCCCAAAGAACATGATGTTTGAATAATTATTCTGAGACCTTCCATCACTAAGATGAATAAGAAAGGACATAAGGGGTCTTCTTTCCACAGTCCTCTAGAGGATGTATGGTATTGGAGGGAGATCCATTGATAAGTATTGAGAAGAATGATGTGTATACTAAGGAGGATAAATACCATATCGATTGGTCAGGGAATCCATAAGAATTGAGCACTTGGAACAAGAAATTCCAACTGATACGATCATATGCCTTAGACAAATAGAGTTTAATAAGCATACCTGGCCTCTTTGTCGTTCTGAGGGAGGGAATGATTTATTGCATCATAATGATCCTGTCGGCTATTTGGTGAGCCTTCACAAAGCCATTTTGGGCAGGCCAAATAGGGGTTGGCAGGATGGGATTTATCCTATTAACTATCACATTTGAAATGATTTTGTAGATAACATTACAAAGGGTGATAGGCTGAAAACCATTAGGACTCTTGGAGTGACTATTTTTTGAGATCATGGTAAAAAAAGTAGCATTGAGGCGAGGGTGTAAATTCATGGTTTGATGTGATTCTTCAACTAATTCATGGATTTCCTTTCCCAAGAAACTCCAACAAGTTTGAAATAATTTTAATGTATATCCATCGGCGCTTGGTGCCTTATTCTTTTTCATGCTCATGACTACCATCTCCACCTCTTGAAAGGAGGTTGGTCTCATAAGGTCCATGTTCTGGTCATTATTTATTAACCTGGGGATATGTTGAATTACAACATTGATAGTATGTTGTCATTAGTAAGAGTCATCTGTGAGCATATCCTTATAGTAGGACATCAGTTCCTACTCAATATCCTAGTGTTGAAGCTTCCTGTCTCCATCCTGAGATATAATAAAGTAAATTATATTGATGTGTCGCCGCTGAATCATAGAGTTGTGACCGAATTTTTATTTCATTCTCCTCCTTTCAACCATTGGATCCTTGATATGTTCCTCCACAAGTCCTCCTCTTGTTTGTGGCGTTGTTCCAATTTGACGAGTGTGGTCCCCTCTTCTACTACTAGCTCCTGAGATCGTCCCTCAAGAATTATCCTTTGTTGTATTTTTGCCATTTTCCACTCCAAAGTATCTTATCCACCAAAATGTCACCAAAGACTTTCTTATTCCATTGTTTAATTTTAATGTTTAAGGCCTTCAACTTGAGTTGGAAAATGTGTATTTTGGATGCACCTTTTATATTTAACTTTGTCCACCAATTATTTAAAATATCTACTAACCAAGGATCTTGAAACTAGAACCTTTTGAAGCAGAATAGATGGTTAGAGGGACATTATTTTAGATTTATTTCTAACCTGAGTGGCCAATGATCCGACCCCATGCAAGGAAAAATAGAGACTTAAAAAAAAATATCCTTTTGAATGATCCCTTCAGATAGGAGAAATATATCCAGACGACTTGCTATTTGATGAGGACCTCCTCGTTTATTATTCCAAGTGAATAAACCATTGATTGTAGGTATATTTATGAGTTTCATTTACTGCATACAAGCATTAAAGGCTATTGATGTTTGGTCTAGTCATCGTTATCCTCCCTTTTTCTACTGCAGTGATTTGATTAGATTAAAATATCTACCAATAAGCCATAGAGAGTCTTCTACTAAATCTTTGACATTGACAAGTTGTTGTAAGAAGTTAAGTTTCTCCCCCCCAGAGGATGGACCATAGACTGCTATGAGATATACATACCCCTTAGTGCCTATATAATAGAATTAATCTGTAAGAGTGTTGGAGGTTGCCAACCAATTTTGGAATATGACTTCATAAGGGTTCCGCCATATTGCTAGATCCCCAACATTTCCTCTTGCTTCTATCGTCGTGGATTGACACCCTGTCCAACAATATGATGAAACTATTGTCAACCTATCATTTTTCATTTTGGTTTCCTTTAGAATCACAATCGTTAGTTTCTCCTTGTGGGTTCTATCCCTAAGATATCTTTGCTTCCTCTTGCTATTCAACTCTCAAATGTTCCATGATACAACTTTCATTGAGAGAAGTTAGAAGGTTTGACCAGAGCATATGGAAAGGTTGTTACCTAATTGAGCTAGCCTAGGCCTTGATCAATGGGTGGCACTATCTCCTTGTAATTCTTCTTACCTTTTTTTTTAATATCCTTGGTTAGATATCTAAGTAGCACATTGGTCCCCTTCTCTTGCAAAACTTGTCTCGAAGT
Organism: Pinus taeda; assembly: GCA_000404065.3. Lineage (NCBI taxonomy): Eukaryota > Viridiplantae > Streptophyta > Pinopsida > Pinales > Pinaceae > Pinus > Pinus taeda. Next base: position 146,504 of record APFE031341285.1, read on the forward strand.
AGATTGTTGGGATTGTGCAATTTTAGTTTTCCAAGAAAGATATGCATTCCCATACTGTTCATGTTGTTCTTTATTTAGTTCAACAAGGTCTTGTGTTGCCAATTCGTTAACCAAACCTACCAAAGTCAATTCTTCTTTAGAAAGATCTTGATATTCTTGAGTAAGTAAGTGAACAACTTCATTAAAGCCTAATCGATGATGAAAAGGATTATACTCCTCCAATTTGTGTTTCTAAGCCTATTTTTCTGCTGAAGCATCATCCGAAATGTCTATCATGTTAATATCATCTATCTTATTTTCATCTTCTTCCATTACTTCCAGGGCCAAGAACGAGTTCTTATCTTCCATCGACATAACATTGGAGGATTCTGATTCTTTTTATTGTGTCTCCTCGTAGTGAGCTTTGTAAACACGTTGTTCCCTAGAAGAGTGCACGCTCCCTAGTCCCTTTTTGTGCTGGGGACACTCTAATGAGATGACCATGCTGATGACATAATCGACATCGAAATGGGACATATTCATAGTCCATTATTTGAGTCCATATTTCACCCTGGTAATCCAACTCTATGGATTCTGGTAATGGTTGGGATATGTTCATATAGACACATAGGTGTGCAAAGGACATATTTCTTCCTCACCGAGTCACCTCTTAAACTTTGACAAATTTCCCAAGTGCATGTTTGATGCCTTCCATTATTTCAGGTATTCATAAATCTATCCGGAGTGAATATAACCGAGGAAATAGTGAATTTCTCCTTTTCTAGGTTGAAACATGCTTCCTCGTGACGAATATATAACCCAACATTATTATAGAAATACATGTCCCCTTCAAAGATGCATTCTTTGTCTTCTAAATTAGATGAATGTGATGAAACACTTTGGACCACGGGGGCTTTGCTCAATGAACCTATGAAATATCACATACATTAGTGACATAGTAAACAATACTCTTAATTTGACTACATATTGGAAAATACCTCTAAAAATCACATTATTTAGCCCCCTGCCAATACAAACCCAATACACCTTCATAATTTAGAAAACCCCTAATTTCACTAGATATTATAGGTATCATTTTTTTATTAACATTTTGTATACCCCTTTACATTTTTTCATTAACTTTGAGCTCCATTTTTTTATTGATGCCAATATAAAAACCCTTTACCCCTATATATTATGTCTTTTTCCCTCAATATATACCCCAACATAAACTCATATAGTATGATATTACCCTAATCAAACCTCGTACTTTAAACCGAATCAAATTTACCTCCCCTTTAGAATACCAGTATTAAATCTATACCCTTATCACTAAAATGAAAATTCCACGAGAATCATTTCCACATAACTATCCAATGCATAATTCCATGTGATCCGTGGATGTGTAACGCCCCCCGAAAAAACATCCGCGTAATATTCCATGACAAGAAAGGTTTGAACCCAATCTACAAACTCCCTATTTAATTATTTGTTTCCACAAGTTTATATTGACATTCAAATCGTAAAAGGGGAATATAACCAATTAGATAATTAATTAATTTACTATTGTATCATTGTTATTGTTATTATTAATTAATTAATAATATGTTTTTAACTTTTATTTATATTTAATAACTACTAATATTTTTATGGTAATTTACTTATACTTAAATTTCATGTAATTAATTTTTTTAATAAAAATATATTTTTAGTATAAAAGTGAATTAAATAAAAGTGAAAGATATTCACAACCATAAATTAAACTATCATATCTATATGTATATATGTCTAATAAATATTATGAGGGTTTATACCAAGTTCTCCAAAAAGCTTTTTGTGGATAAAACTTATAGTACTTTTTGTGGATAAAACTTATACGACTTTTTAATTGAAAAGTAATATTCCATTTTAGATCTAAGAACAATAATTAATAATAAGATTTTTTTTATAATCTATCTCTTTTTTATTTTTTGGTAAAGTGTTGTTATGGATATTTTCAAGTTCAAAATTCTTAAAAGAGATAGTAATAATAATAATAATTTAATTTTAAGATAATGGCTAAGTCAGATACTAAATTGGTTTATGAGACTTTTTTGTTAGTGAGACAAGGGACTGAACTTCACACAACCTGATTTGACAACTAAAGTTTTCAAAGGTGTACATACTCTACCTACCTTTGGATTTGAACCTGTCTTCTTCAAACCCTTTGAATGTTTTTAAATTTGGATACATTTTAGTTAGAACAAATAATACACTAATAACTAAATACACTTGTGATGTCTATCACTCCTTTATGCACAAATTGAGTTTCTTCTTGATAAAACAAAAGATACACCAATGGTTAATACACTTACGATACTATCGCTTCTCAATTTGTTTCCTCATAAGAGGTCATAGGTTCAAATCTAGAAAAAGGTAGAGTATGGACACCTCCATAGACTTTAGTAGTTAAATCGTTATATGGAGGGGGATGTCTTGTCCCACAAACAAGAAATCGAATACACCAATTGGTTTCTAACTTAGTTGTGACCTTAAAATTAGATTATTGTTATAACAAACAAATCCTTAAATCAATTGAATAAATTGTAACAATATAAATGAAGATGAGAAGTTACACTTCAAATAATGATCTAGGTGGCTCCAGAAAGATACACAAGACAAATAGGGCTTATGAACACTTGAAAATCAAAGTGTTCAGAATGACTTCGACCTAGGACCAAAGCATAGATCTCATCGTCCTGATTGCAGAGGTGCGAACGGTTCGTCAAACCGAGCTCGTATGAGGGAGAACGAGCCAATCAAAGTTTTGGTCAAAGTTGGTCTATAGGCCAGGTTTAAGTGTCCTACAATTTGACCGACCCCGAGGCATGAACCTAGATCTCGAAATCAATCGAAATTGTTGCCTCATTAATTTTCCCAATGGCCCTTATTTTCTGAAGATTTAAAAAAAACACCTCCCTCTTTATAAAAATCAAGAAAAAAAATAATTATTATGAGGTGGCAAGCCACCACCCCCGCCACCCCCGAATATATATTATACCAAAAATTTATTTATTTAATTATTATAAGGCCGACAGGCCACAACCTCTCGTGGGCCAAATCGCAATCACAATAAAAAACAAATCAATATATATGGTTTCAGGTCGACAGCCATAACCCCCGCTGAACCCTTCTCCACAACCCTCCATCACATAAACATATTGTATTACAGGGTGGGTGGGCCACCAGTGGTGGACTCGGCCCACACCCCATCACCCCAACCCTCCGTATATATATTACATTGTATTAAGGGGCGGGCGCGGGCAATCGGTAGTGGACCCGACCCACACCCCAACACCCCGAAGCAATCAAAACGCTGATCGCCAATATTCATATGCGCTGACAATGGGAGTTAAGGGATGGGCGGGGGTTGAACCCACCCTACCCACGTGGCCGGCCCCCAAGCGGGCAACCCCGATACAATAGCAAACTTGAAACAAACCATATTATCCGCCAACTCAATGCGTGGGGATTTTGGGGCGGGCCACCCAATGCGGACTCGACCCCCACTGTTTAATAAATTTTGGTTATCAAAAAAACCATAACGCATAAAAGAAAGGGAGGGGCGTGGTTTGACCACCTGACCCCTCCTCAACCAACCTCTATTATTACCATTGAGCCATAACAATCACCTTGGTAAGTCCGCCAAAGGTTTTTTTATATAAACTCTATATGTTTACCATGCACACAGTTTGAGGAGGCATAAGGCGGGCACAGATTTCGAGGTGGATTAATTAATTTTGTAATGCAGGGACCATGAATTTTGCACGGGGCAAAATTTTCACTTTGTTAGAGATTGACAAATTGTATATGGTTTTTACACCTCTCATCGTCACGAGCGCAACGGCACTGTCCATTTCTCCATCAGAGTTTTGCATTTTTCGGCCATTTCCATAGGGCACGTGGAACCATGATTGCAGCAAACACAGGGAGCGGAACCATGAGCCTTGAAATTTTCCCAAGGAGGTAAAATTTTTCCATGTCAGAATATAGTCAAGTTTATACTTGTTTTTCATGGTTTTCCGTAGGGATCACAATGGCAAGATCAGATTCACCATCTGAGTTGTAGATTTCCACTCCATCCATGGAGCAGAATCTTTGAGGAATCCTAGGGGAAACTAAAAGATTCCTTGAACCTAGAATTCTCAACTTCTCAGAATTTGAATTTTGGATAGTCGATTCAACACTACTCGACGCCACAAATCTAATGGTGCATTCAGATTTGTCATTCTCTCATTTCTTCTTCTCGTCACTTTTCTAAGTGCCAGTGCAGATGTCCACATTCATGTGCGAGCAATCTGTTTCATGCGATCGATGGTCCAAGCAGCTTCAGCAGTGTGACATCTACTTCTTCAGATGGCCCTTGTTGTGAGGTATATGATGTGTTCATGTACTTCTTCTTTATGCATTATGTTTCACAGATCCTTGATTAATGTTGATGCAGGATCTTGTTTATTACATGTTGTCATGATTCCTTGCTTGATTTGATGCGGAATCTTCTATGTGATGTACTTGCTATCATAACTCATCATGTTATGTTTTGAGATCCCTTGTTGAATGTTGTTGGGATACTCTTGTTGTTGTCATGATTGTTTTGCATTGAGATCCCTTTTGTGCCATGTTGGTGGGATACTCATCATGCATGTTTTTGTGTCATACTGATAGGAGTCTTTTGATTGAGAGTTCCAATTGTGGAACATCTTTTAGAGCCACTCCTGCGTGATGGCATTTTTCCTTGTATGATCGCAACATCATCTCTTGTGTACATCACCATTATTGATAACACTTAATGCAGCAACCTACACCATCTTGACACCGGGGCCCGGAGACATAATCCCTCCTGGACGAACTCCGTTATCAACACTTATGTTTTCATGTGTTGATGATTGTTATGTCCCTCTTCTTTTTCGCATGCAGATGTATTCATTAATTTTATTTTAAAATGCAATTTAACACATCACGAAAGTAAAAGGTCTTGGAAGGGTCCTTCATCACACCCAGGCCTGGATCAAATAACCTAAATGATATAATTATATACATTATCTATGTGAAGAAGTATGCTTGCCAAATATTATACACAAATTTCTCTTGGTGTTAGTGATATTGGAGAACTTTAGTTCTAATTATGTTAATATACACTATGTAAGCTCATTATTTAACATTTTAAGAGTATTTCTTTCAAGGAAAATAACTAAAATCCAAAGTTGATATTGTATTTGTGACGTTGAATGTTTGTTTATCGAGTATTTCCTTAACCATATTATAGGTTGTTTCCCATCATGGGATAGATTTTATATGAGTCATGCTACCTTTTTTTCCCGAAGGAAAAATCACAATTTTTTTCAAAAGGACAAAATTATATTTTGTAGGTGCTAAAAAGCATTCGATGATCAAACCACCCTACCTAGTATCAAAAAAAAAAAAAAAAAAACACTACTCTTTTCTACCCTTCTTTTTCTCCACTTTTCACCAATCACCAGAGTTAGGACTGTAGGATACAATAGCCATTTGATTTTCTGTTACATTTATAGAAATTTATTTATCAAAATTTGAACTCTTTGATGCATGAATTCTTTTGGTACTACTTACCTCTCTTTCAGATATATTCTTTGTAACTTGTTGCTAGAGAGTTGAATATATTGTTACTTTAGACGATTGAACCATCAAACCTACCTGCTCAGCTCCCTTCTTCTCTATGATTTCTTGGGAATTATTGTTAGGTCCCTATAGTACTAGTGTAGCCCCTTATTGCCTTATTATACTTTTGTGCCCACGTAGTCCCCATATTTTTATTCTTGTGGCCCATAGAAGCCCAATTTTGTTATTATTATGCCCTTACATTATTATTGTTATGTCAGCTCTGATTATATTGTGATCCCTTCAACTCTTATATATAGAAAGGAGGTATTGTCATTTGTATCATCCAAGAATTGTTCATTTGTGTAATTTAAAGGAGGTTGCCCCTCGAAGAGGCTTATTTTGAAGTCGTTGATCTATCTCTTCTTTTATTTTGTGAGCTAGTTTCATAACATTTGGTATCAGAGCTTTGAATTCTAGGGTTTCGTTGCTTCAAAAAGATATTGTCTCGCTACATTTTTGGAGATATGAATTGAGGAAGATAGAGTTTTTGCAGGCTCCATAATTCCATCTCAAACAGATGTTGGTTCGATATATTTTTGGATATAGGATCCAAGGAAATTAGGGTTTTTGCAGGCTCCGAATTCGATCGCAAACAGGTGACCTTGGGAAAATCGTCATAACTTTCTCTCTGAGTATCAGATTCAAAGTTCATAAAAAAGTGACAAAAAGAGGATAGACTTTGGTTTTCTGGTATCGTTTTCAAGGTCGAAGGTATAGACAGTGACATGTGGCACTTCGTACAAGTTTTCTCTACTAAACTATTCTATAATAAGGTCATTGGGGGAGATTGGGCGACACTCTTTCTTGAATAATCCAATCTCGATCAAACCTGTGCAGTTGGAAAGAGGACTCAGAGGGCTACCATAGGATGAAATTTCAGAACTTGGAGATCCAAAATTACAGAGTTACGGTCGCTTCCAGATAGAGCTCCTAAAATCAAGAAAAATAGATATGAGGAAGTTTGATGGCAAGGATCCGTAACTTGGATATTGCAGAAGGAGAAATATTTTGATCTACATGATGTGCAACTGTTACAAAAGGTACATATTGCATATTTATATTTAGAACCAAATCAGTTTGTATGGTATAGAGGGCTTTGTTCTCATAAACCACTTGTCACCTGGTCAATTTTCACAGAGGAAATGATAACACATTATGACGATACAAAGAGAAACACTTTCTTTAGCTAATTGATAAATATAAAACAAAAGGGTTCAATGGTACAGCACATTGAGGATTTCCAAAAATTGAATATAAGGGTAAATGATATTCCATAGAAGCATAGGATTGATGTCTTCATAGGGACTTTAAAGGATAACATTCAAAAAGGGGTTTGTCTTTCAGAACCTAATTCATTAGAGAAGGCATTTAGGTTGGCAAGAAAAATTGAAAGAAAAATTATGGCAACAAGGAATCCTACCACTCACAATTATAAAGATGGAATTTTTGTTGCTCCTAGCCTTCCACAACCTACAAGGTTGACACCACAACAATTGGAAGAAAAAAGAGAAAACGGGCTTTGTTACAGTTGTGATAGCAAATACACTAAAAGGTCATAAGTGTGCCGAGAAGAAATTATTTTACATAGATTGTGAAGAGGAGGAAGAAAAGGATCAAGAAACATCAAAAGAAGAGGATATACACCAGGAACCAACCCAAGGGAAAGAAGAAATGAATCTGACCATATCTTGTAGTGCATTAGCAGAAATTACTACTCCTCAAACTTTCAAGATAGATGGACAAAGGAAGATAGCGAAAAAATGTTTGGAAGGATATATCTATTGCTTTGTATCTACTAAATAAACACAATGGATCAAGTGGTTACCTCTGGTTGAATGGTGGTATAACGATTCAACAAAAATATCCCCATTTATGGCACTTTATGGATATCATACACCATCCATCACATCATCTTTAAGGGAAAATTCTAAGGTTCAAGCAATGGAAGATCACATCAAGCATCAACAACAAGTTCTCCAACTCTTAAAGGATAACCTCACTTTGGCACAGAATCAAATGAAACAACAGGGAGATCAACATCGCAGAGAAAGAAGTTTTGATGTAGATGAGTGGGTATTTTTACGGCTACAACCATACAAACAAATGTCCCTCAAGCAAGCTAAGAAGGATAATAAATTATCACCAAAGTACTATGGTACTTACAAGGTGTTGCAAAAGATTGGTACTATGGCATACAAATTGGAGCTTCCTGCATCTTCCTGAGTGCACCCAGTTTTCCATGTTTCATGCTTAAAGAAGGTTATAGGTGACAATCTCCCAATTCAAACAATATTGTCGGAACTTGACGAGGAAGGAAAAATCACATTGGAACCTGAAGTAGTCATGGAGACAAGAACCTAACAATTATGAAATCAATCAATTTCAGAGTATCTCATCAAGTGGAAGAACTTAACCGATGAAGAATTTGCATGGGAGGATGAGAATTTTATATAGAATAATCCAGAACTACTCAAGCGTTGAGGACAACATGTTTTGAAGGAGAGAGGCATATTAGGTCCTTATACTACTAGTGTAGCCCCTTATTGTTATTATTGCAACCCCCTTATTGTATTGTTATGTCCATGTAGTCCCCATACTGTTATTATTGTGCCCCGTAGAAGCTCAGTATTGTTATTATTGTGCCCTTACATTATTATTATTATGTTGACTATGATTATATTGTGACCCCTTAGACACCTATATATGGAGAGGAGGTATTTTCATTTGTATCATCTAAGAATTGTTCATTCATTTAATGTAAAGGAGGTTGCTCCCTTGAAGAGGCTTATTTTGAAGTCGTTGATCTATCACTTTTTCTATTTTGTGAGTTGGTTTCAAAACAATTCTATTCAACAATATTTGTAGCATTCACTGGGATTTATTCCTCCTCTACTTCGACATCATGGGAATATAAGAAATTCCATCCCATTGGCTTTTGGGCTTGTCTCTTTTTTCTTTTGGGATCTTTTTTTCCTTGAGGACATGATTTTTGTAAATGTCTAGTTTGAAGACAAATATGCCATCTAAATGTCGTATTTTCAAAATCTAGATATTGGGACCACTAATTATTATGAGTCAAAATAATCTGATATTGTTAACCTTTACTGAGGTCTACTTCTACACATATCCTGGAAAAGGTAAAAATTCCTTTTGTGACTCTATCTGAGTCTACCTTTAGGAACTTCCCCAAAGAATTGTTGATTCCTTCTAACACTTTATGATGCCAAAAATGCAAAGGGATATTATGTAACTTGACCCACACTAACATTTTGGAGACAACAATGGTATTAACATCGAAAACCGGGAACCATGGGATCATAAAAAAGCCTACACTACCACAGAACCATGGTCCCTCTTTTAAAACATAATCCAGACCTTTTGTTGCATCAAATTTTACAACAACAAAAAGAACCCTATAACATAGATGAATATCACAATGTTTATTCCAAATGGAGTAGAACAGTTTATATAGGTCTTCTGTATTGGACCAAAAACCATTAAATCTGCATATGACTTCTCTTGAATGGAAATCATAGTAGAGTTCAATAAATCTGGCTAGTTTACTACACCCGATTCATATGTTCCACAATATAGGGACTAGGAATAGTGGAAGTTTGATCAAATTTGATATTTGTTTTAGCCCTTCCTTTTACCACATCCTTGAAGGAAGTTGGACCTTTTGTGTTACTAGATCCAAGACATCCTCCTCGTAACCTCATATTTATAATAATTGATGAATCACCTTTAATGCCATTATCCTGCATATTGGAATAATCTTTCATTGATTTCCCTGTATAAATCAAACTTTGGATATTTGTTGGAATGCCCATCTTAGCTTGAATCTGATGCTTAAGATCTTACACCAGATCCCTAGCCCTAACTTTTATTATTACTGAATTTCCAACTAGGGTTTTGACAAAAACTGAAGGTTTGCTCCTGTTACTAGATCTAGATTTTTCGCTGCCAGATTTGGTGAACCACTGATGTTTTCCTTCATATTTTTTAAAATATCCCACAACTTCAAAGATCTAGGTGGGACCCATGTAGACTTTCCCAGATCTAGCGAAAGAGCTCATTTTCCTAGCCAATCCCACATAAGAGCTTGTAGATCCTTGACGTTGGGATATTGATCTAATATTTTCCTCCATACAGTCGTAGAGGGTAGGCTCCACATAAGGAAACTATATATGCATGAAGATCTATAGGTAGTATAGAAAACTATGATTTAGCCTTGTAGATTCTACTAAAAAAACCCTTAAATGAAGAATGTTTGAATCAACCATTTTCATTCTACTCTGGTCCATGGTCCTTTGCCACCATTACAAACCCATCTGATGCCAAAACATGCTTGCAGATTTGCGCATCCACTCCGACATGAACTACAGTAAACCCGCACCGTCTACCACTAAGAAATTTTGATTCTTCAATCAGAAAGCTCCCAACTGAGACCACAAAATGACACCCTTATGTTAGTAATCACAAAGGTGGAACCACCCTTCATGATCTCCAAAGGCAATCTGACACTCATCAATGACAGCTCTGTGGGTCCTACAACTAGACAAAAAGATCCTAACTTCCATGATCACGCCTTTGAGTCGCAAAGCTCCCCCCTAGCCAGTTTTTAACAACTACAATATAATTAAACAAACATTATTTTTTATATGAGTCACGCTACTACTTACATATTTTGGAGTGCTTTTCCTAATTCGTATTAAGGTAAGTAAATGATTTTTTTAATTATAATAAGAATTTGTGTATTAATGTAAATGTTTCTTCCTGGATTGTAGTTATTACTTCAGGTATTGCATATCAACATCAACAAAAATTCATAGTGTTCCATCCTATCTAATAGAATTATAATTTTATCCTAAGGGACATGACTTGGAATATCATAAAAGGGTGTTTTGTAGGAGTACACCATACAAAATTTCCCCATTAAAAATAAATGTGCATCTTTCATTAAAATATTGTTTTATGATATAATATTTCATAATAGTGAACACACTTAAGTCATGAGTAGGTTCATTTACATGAGGACTATTGACGGTATTTGAAATGCTTGAACTAGCCATATTACTTGAACCTTGGGAAGTTTCATTTAAGTTGGGACAATTAACAATGTTTGAATTGCTTGAACTGGGCACATCCAACATGATGGGAGATAAGTTGCTCATCTATGCTTGGAGCTCTTCTATCTGCCTTCGAAGTGCATTCATCTTGTCATCATATTTCTCTAATTTTTCTTTCACTTCTTGGATATTTTCCATGACACAAGAAGTATAAATTATGTGTTCATTATTCTTCAATTTAAGCTTGAAAATATCCAAATGCAGTTAGTCAAGTCTCTTTGCAAGCTAGGAAATGGTTTCCTTGTGATTACACCCCATGGTTGCCTTGCTATTAATGCCAACAACATTGAAAATATCAAGGAATATTAAGTTGATACATAAGACCTACAAAAACCAACAATGTGAGTGTAATTTGTTGTCAATTCCCCGAGTGATTGAAATTTGGATGCAGAGTTCTCTATTTATAACTAAACTCTAAATCAGACCAAGGTCAAGAAGGCCCCTTACAACAACGACCAAAGAAAAATGAATGAGACTATGAAACTCCACAAAGGCTCACAAAATTATCTAGTTTTCAAACACATAAGGATCATTTCTATCATCAGATTCACATCATAGTATATGAGCCATTTCCTCTAGTAATTCTTTGTTATAACCAATAAGACACTTCCCAAGTCAAATAAAGATGTACACCATTCATCAAATAAAACCCAGGTGACACTGCACCTTAAATTTTTAAAACTAATATGAATATAATTCCCACAATAACACACCATACATGTCAATGTGTAGGCATAGATATAGACTAGATATCAACTTAGAAGACACACACACTCGGATTCAAAAGTTCAATTAGACGTCATCGAAGAGAATTGCATGGCCTCCAATGGCTTCCACATGAGACTTTCCCTAGGACGAAGGGAAAATATTCCCCCCCCCCCTTCCCTCCAAAAGACATTGTTGGCTGAGGAAACTTGCCCAAACATGAAATGATCCCTTCACCCACTCCTCTCTGTCAAATTAGTCTGTGCTTGGACATCGTACATTAGGAATCTCAACGACAGGATTGACCCAAGCCATTCATTCCCCATATTCCCACATTTGTTAACACACTAGATGCCATAACTCTTCATAATTGACTCCCCATGCAAATTTAAAGCAACCCATGGGAGCATGATCTAGGAGGTGAGGTGCACAGTACTTTGATGCCTGGAAGGGAAGACCATCTAGACCTTCAAATAATGTGAAATGATATAGGAGTTAATATTGGTTTTGATTGCATGCATTATCTTCATAGGGGTTGCCATATTATTCTATGCGGCCCTGACATTTTTATGAATTAAAATTTCCTTTCTAACAATTTATTTTTATATCTTTTTTCATTTTTGACAGGAAATACCCAATGAATAAGCAAGAGTTGAGATGTATCGTGTTGACTATGGATGGAGTGAAAACTCCCTGCGGCCGCATATTCCTTGAGCCTAATCAATACAGACTAGAACATGCCTCTGGAGACTTGAACCTAGGTGGATGGGATGACAAGCCAGAATCACAACCACTCGAACTAAGAACCATCAACAACAATTTATTTTTATTTTTAAGTTTAACTCCATCTATTTCTAAGGGAATAGAGAAGGCCTGATTTGGCTATTAACTTTCAACTCATCCATATGCAATTTACACACCTCATTAGCACAATGGTTTGCTTCTTTATTGAAATCTCTTAGGACATGGAAGAATTCTAGTGAGAGGATTCCTTCTACAACTTTTCACTTTTTTTTATAAGTGATTCTAGTGATTTTTCCTTCAAGGATAAGCCTTTAACCAAATGCTAAAAAATTATGAGAGAATCACATGACTTTCTTTTGCCAACAAACTCACCTTGATACCATATACTTCAACTTGGTTATTCATCAAATGTCCTAAAGCCCATGAATACTTTATAACTTTATCAATATTATAAAAGATTCCTCCTACCATCCCAATAAATAATATTTAATATTAATTTTTTCTTAAATTATTTTAAGCGTTAAATAATTACAAAATTATAAGAGTAATAGAATGTGAAATTTTTGTACTTAAAACAATTGCAAATATTTATTTTGGAAAAATTATAATTTTTTTAAATATTTATTTTGGAAAATTATTAATTTAATATTCACCATCTTTCACTTAATTTTGGAGAATGTGAATAAAAAGCATTATTATGGACGATGTAATAAAACTTAAACGATACAACCTTCAGCTCATCCATAACATTATGGAGACATAAACACTACTAAATAGTTCATACCATCCTCTTATATCAATGTATAATATTTCCCAACATGGAACTAGTTAATATTTTATTTCAAATATTAATGTTATAATTTATCATACTTTAATTTTGTATTGATACTTGAAATGCCTTTCATAATTTTAACATTTACAAAAATGTTAATATTGCTAAATATAAATATATATATTTATTGCAGGCTTTTGAATCTCTCGAAAATGGCCATTATACCCAAACAAGATCAGAATAATTCATATATGTTAAATGCATCACACATTATTTTATTAATTTATGCATCTTCATTTATTCCTTATATTTACAAATAAAAATTTAGATTTAATTTTTATAATTATACTTCAATAATTTATATTAAAATCCTCCATCTTCATTTATATTATTTCACATTTATAAATAAATATTTATTTTTTATAATTATATTTAAATAATTTATATTAAAAAGAAGATTAAGACTCTCGATCATGCAGCAATACACAATGATATAACAAATTTAATTTCAAAAAAAAAAAAACAATACAAAACAAAACAAAAAAAACAAAAAAGACAAACCCAACCCAGCCAAATCTTTAAAAAAAAAACATAAACATTTTATCTAAATTTAATACATTTAAATATTAAATTATCTTACTAAATAACTTATAATAATTCATTAATAATAATAAAAATAAATAATTATTTGTTAATTTCTTTTCTTACTATAATTATATTGTAAATTTAGTGTAATTATATAAATTAAATAACTAATAAATGCCCATAAATATCATTTCACATTATTCATATTTTAAAAACCATAAAAATAACTAAATTATAACTTTATTTTAATAAATTATTATTGTTACCATTAACGGTATAGAAAAAATCAATATATAAGTTAAACATATATACATAAAAAAACATGTAACATGATTTTTAACTATGGAAATTCATCCCCATTTTATCATGGAGATTCTTAATTTGTAAATAGGTTTTGTTATAATACCATGAGCCAATATCATGTTTATTTTTCAAAGGAAAAAAACACTGGTATATATTATGAAAATAGTATCCATCAGATTTTGTTCAAAATAGACATGAGCGGAATGGAGATGCCCATCACAATCAAGACAAATTGTCTCAAAATAAATAAATTCTAAGTCAAAAACATGGTTTACCAATACCACATGCCCAAAATACCACAACTCATTTCATATAACACTTGTAAATAGGTTTTGTTATAATACCATGAGCCAATATCATGGTTTTTTTTTTAAAGGAAAAAAACACTGGTATATATTATGAAAGTAGTATCCATCAGATTTTGTTGAAAATAGACCTCAGCCGAATGGAGATGCCCATCGCAATCAAGAAAAATTGTCTCAAAATAAATAAATTCTAAGTCAAAAACATGGTTTACCAATACCACATGCCCAAAAAACCACAACTCATTTCATATAACACTTGTTCATATGATAGTTTTTAAAATTAATCAATTTAAATAAAAGTGCAAAAAAGGCCTAACTACTTTGGAGATAAATCACAACTTTTGATTTATAAATACTACTAAAAAATATTTTAGGATATTCAATGGAGGTTAAATCCATAACGTTGACCTAATAATTATCCATAACTAAATTAATATTATGGAATCCCAATTCCAAAATAGACATGGGTATCAGTATAATAACATCTTAGACATGTTTGTTTATGATATAAAAATTTCTTACAACATATGAAGGTGGAAATTTTAAATTTTCTAAAATCCATTTTTTTTGTTGGAAAAATAATTTCTAATAAGTCTTCAAAATATTACAATGAGTATTCTCCCACCTCACTCCTATCAGATTTGTGGCTAGGAGAGTTATGCAAAAATTGAGTAGAAATTGCCAAGCTTTATATAATCTCCAAAAACAAAAAGATTAGATAGCCCAAAAGACAAAAAGGACAAGTAGACACCCAACAGTCATCACAAATTAAGGGGGAACATCATGTGCATGACCAACATCGGGAGCCGCAGGAGGTCCTGGATACCTATGGACATGGAATCCATGTGAGCCAAGCACACTTCCATCACATCAAGATGATCATTGGTATGTCTTTGGATCCTACACAAAGAAGCCAAATGATCCAACATATCCCATTGGTTTTGTTGTAGGTCATTCATGAAAGCGATGACTTCATTTCCATCATCATGCCTCTACTACTACATTCCCTCTAGAGTTTCCATGATACTTCTCATTTGCATGTCAAGGGAAGCCATAGATGGTGATTGGTCCACATACCCTGGTGATGACACTTGCATATGGGCTCATTCCTCCTCCATCACATTACTTGTTGTCCCTTCTTCCCCAATGGTTTTTCTTACACACCCCTACCCGCAGGCTGGCCACAAGGTCCCATTCCCCTCCGAGCATGACCTTGTTAGTGAGACATCATAAAGGTGGTTGCCCAATGACCAAAAAGAAAACCAACCATAGGGTGAACACATGATCCACTTCGATAGATCTCGGGGTCACCGCACCCAGTCATAAATTTTAACAACCCACCCCACGCATAAAACCAAGTTATAGAGTCTAAATCCCCACCTAACTCTCATACCATAGGAGCATTGAAGTAAAAAAAAAAGGCTAGACAAGAAATTCTGACGGGAGAGCCACCATGGCTAGCCAAATATCAGTTTACCACGACCTAAACCCCCAACTGCCAATGGAGACGCAAATAATTACATGAGGGACATTCTACCAACACAAGAACATACGCAATACTCCTCTAAGCGAAGGGCCATAGAAATAAACACAAAAATAAACCTATTAAGGCACTAGCAAGCTTACTAAAAATTGGCCTTCCATAAGTCTCTGCAACCGAAAACAACATTGTGATGTCCCTGGCCAACATGAAACAAGCAAGATGTGAGCACCTCCAGACCTAGTCCCCAGGATCCCAAACTAAACGAGAGGTCTTCCAAGATTGCACACTCTATAACTCCCCCCACCTCAAAGCAACGACAAAGGAAGAATTCACCAAATGTGCAAGCATGCATAGGATGGGATCATGTGCATACTGAATGTCAGTGAGTGATGCCAAATATACTCTCACCCATGCCAAAGAACCACCAAAGACAAAAACGAACAACCTTCCAAGGTTTAAAATAACCAACCTCCTTCTCGATGATTGTATTCCCTTAGGGTCAGTTACCTTGGCTACTCCACCTAACGTTTGCCCGTGTCATCAAAACAGGTTTCATCCACTCCATGTCGCCCTCTTGTACCTTGATTATCCACCCCCATCGAGGCTCTAAAATCCATTTAATAATATAAGCCTGGTGTGTATTTAAATTTATATTTTATATAATATTATTTTTGTTAAAAAACGTTTATATATATATTATATAGTAGTTCGATATGTTTTGTATTTAGCATTATAATGAATTATCTTTATAATATCATTTGTGGGATCTTTATACATTCAACGTAGTTTTATTAAATTTTTGTAATATTGCATATGTACACATGGAGAGGATTTAGGAGTTTTTTGGTAGGATGAGTGTAGATGTACACATGGAGAGGATTTAGGGAGTTATTTGGTAGGATGACCTACACTCATAGGCCATTTTTATGTGCTACTTCTCTCTTACTTCTTAAATGAGTTTACTATTAATTTTTATAGATTGATTGATATATCTACAACATATATGTCTTGAGTTAGATAATCTATATGCTCGAGAGTTGTATGAATTTCTTTTAAACCCCATACATGTGTGCGCTCTAAATAATGTCATGTAAATGATCTTATCTTCTCTCTTGTTTATGAGATCTATTTTATTGATTTGATGTTTTTTTTAGGATTTTTTGGATGGTTATATATATATATCCTTGGAGTGCAATAATTGAAATAAATGAAAGATGTATTTTGGATGTAAGTTAATTTAAGATGATAATTGATGTATAATTAGTGAAATTTTGTATTTGAATAATATTATTTAAATATTAATTTAAATGTTTTATAAATTTGATCATTTTTTCCATTTAAAATAATGAGAAGGTAATTTTATTTATTTATTTTTTGGTAAGCTAAGAGTGTATTATCTCACAAAATCAAGTTTTCCAATACATTATTATCCAACCATTTTTAGCATGCCAATTGGGAAACTAGATATCTTGTACCACCTATCTATAGAATAATTTATCCAAAACTTCAAGAGTTTTATCAACTGTTTAAAGTATCTATTGCATAATCACAAAACAAAAAATTCCCAAGAATCATTTCAACAACTAGAAATTAGAAGAGGTAGCAGGTGTTGGATCTTTTGCAAAGTAGCAATGATGCATGGAATATGACACTCAATATGAGCCAAACCAACGTCAACAACTAGAAATTAGAAGAGGTAGCAGGTGTTGGATCTTTTGCAAAGTAGCAATGATGCATGGAATATGACACTCAATATGAGCCAAACCAACGTCCATTTTCTTTTAAAGATCCAACCTGCTTCTTAGAAAGAACCATTCCCAACAGTGTTTTCATTTGCCAATAAAGAGATAAAGATTGAAATAATGCTTACACATTTCACATCCTCAAGATTTGCAAATACATTACACCTTTCAACCTACTTCTAAGAAAGAACCATTCCCAACAGTGTTTTCATTTGCCAATGCAGAGATTAAAATTGAAACCAATGGAGAGATAAAAAATGAAAATAATGCTTTTTCCTTCCCCTGATGTGACTCGGGTTAGTAACCCACTACCCAATTTCCTCCATGAGCTTCAATGTAGAGAATGTTGCCTATCTCTAGTTGTCATAGTCTCTAGGTGTTGAATTTCGCTACAATTTTGGGGTACATAATTGACTAAAATTATTTAAAACCTTTTAAAAATAAGTTCCAATTTTATTAAATTATAAATATCAATCATTAACATCACAAAAAAATAAATCATATTATATTAAAAATATATAATTATTTTTATATTAAAAATGATTCAAACAAAACTGAAATTATCATTATTTAATAAAAAAAATTGAAATATTATTATTTTAATAAAAAAATTATACCTGATTTCCCATTATAATAAATTTTAAAAAAATTCAAAATCTAAAAAGTTTAACCTTTTTCAAATAAACCTAATTCTCAAAATAATAATACAAGTTTTTAACCTTTAATGTTTAAACAAATTTATCATTAATTAATCAATTTTTTTAACTATTATCAAAATTCTTAGCACCACTGCACTGTTCTGGCCAAGATTTGTCATAAAGTTTTCCTTTTCGATCTTCCATTACTGAAGAAAGGCTGAAACTATGTAAAATTTGAAAGCTCAGAAGTATTCTGCTTTATTAAATGTGAGAACATAGCTTTACAACTATAGAATAGCTTTATGTAGCTATGACATCAGAGGGCGTTATTTAATGTCGTACATTCTTCAGGAAGGAGTTTGATGTGTATTCCACATGTTGAGGGGCCATTCCAATCCATCAAGTACCTAACTGATGTCACATTTACAGTAATACGCGCATCATAAATAGTATTGAGATCCTTCCGTGCCAAATTTTATTGATGGGGTTTATCATTGAGCTGGACTGATTGTTATAAAAATGATGGCGTTCAAATTATTGAAAAAGGTGTTTTTAAAGTGAGGAATGGGCAAAAATTTTAGATTCCTCACATCAGGCTATGTTACAGATCAATTAGCCTGTGTGAGGAATATTGCAGAAATAGGACACAGGATGACGTAATCAATTATGTACCTTCTTACTTGTTTATTAAGTTCCATCAACTCTTGATGTTTCCTGTGTTTTAAGAGGCTGTTACTTGAAGTTGAAGTTGGTGATGCAGTGATTGTTGAAATTTGTTGTTAAATCTAAATTTGAAATTGCAGAGTTTCATTATAGAATCGAGTTCAGCAACTTCAAGTTCTTTTGCACTAGTAGATCGTTTATTTGATTTAAATTGATAGATTTTCACAATTAAAAGAACAACTTAATAAAAAATTATAATTTGAATAATGGGTATTTGCAGATTTCTCAAATTTTGATACATTATTGAGATCATTAACCTATATTTTATTGGTGCAGCTCTAAACTATATTAATGGAGTTAGTCATTGCCACCATGAACCATACAAGATTTAGAATAAAAAACTTTGAAACCCTAAAGTAAGTTCAAAGTCATATTTCAAACTCAATTGTCATAATATATTATATGAAGAAGAGTGTTTAGTTCAAATGTAAGGATTTTAAAGAAAATTTAGTAGTGTAACAAGAAGTTAAACCTCACACAGGTATTGTTTCTTTCAAATCTTATGACTGAATAAATATGCATAATAAAGTTATAAATCATTTGTAGTTTCAATTTTATATGTTAAAAATCACCCGGAATTAATTGGCTAATCATGATTGCTTAGCATTTATTGTCTATTGCATTTATTCCCTATCACCACTCAACATATGTTCCCTAGTATTTTTGGGCATTTATTCTCTACTACTACTCAACAATCATTACTTGCTCAACAATTATTACCCACTCTATTACAACAATGCAAGGTGTATGACACAGATGTCCTAACAACCTACTCTATTACAACAGTGCAAGGTGTATGACACACATGTCCCAACAACTTATTCTATTACAACAATGCAAGGTATATGACACACATGCCCAAACATTCTCTCACTTGTCATATACATTGCAAAAATAAGGGAGAATGCATAAAACTGTGAAGTAATTACTAGGAGCCATAAGGCCCATACAATGACGACACCATTTGAATTTACATATGTTCTAATGGTTTTGTCAATGCATTGGCGGGATTTTGCAAAGTGTCAATTTTCTCTAGTATCATCTTTCTATCCTCTATCATGTCCTTAATGAAATGGTATTGATATCTATATGCTTTTTCTTCACATGGAAGGTCAAGGTCTTAGCAAAAGAAATGACACTATTATTATCACATTGAACTATCATATGATGATGATGATGATGATGATGGTTAACGTCCGCTGAGACCAAATAATGATCTATCGGACCTAAAAAGACATTATTTATTTTGATTTAAGATTTTATTCCTATGCTCAAAAATCTTGGAGAGAAGCCTCCCGAGTTCACTATAATTTTGGCATTGTAAAAGGCTAGGAAGGTCAATATTGTAACAAAGGTTGTGAAACTGAGATCTAATGTGGTTGTATGCGGGGCACTCTAAGAGGAAGTGGTTTTCATCCTCGATGTTCCTATTCTCACATATATGGCAGATCCTTTCCATCCATGGCGTTTTAGGAACTGCCCAACAGCCTGTTTCACTATGGAGCTCATGAGAATTCGTTCTAATCTTTGCTATATTAATTTTCTTCTTTGAGCTAGTTAAAATAGAGAGATACTTGATCTTCAAGGGTGGGGTTGATGACCTTCTTATAATAACTTAATTTTCTTTTAGACGCTAAATCTTTCTCACACCACAATTTTTCTTTGAACTTAGAAGTAACAATATCTTTAATGTTATTAATGTTTTGCAATGCATCATTCT
>APFE031341285.1:167240-179230 GCA_000404065.3 Pinus taeda
TCTTCCTAGTCAGAATCTGCCTCCAAAATTTTTTAGGAGCTACCTTAGAGAGGTGTAAGAGATTCTCCTGTCTTTAACGAATGTACTACCACTTTTTCCTTTTAATTAGGGCTTTGTATATTCTTATCTTGTCCATTTTAAGAGAATCATCAACAGCTTCCTTAATTGCTCTCCTCGCATTTTTACAATCTTTGTCATACCAAGGATTGGTTTTGTTGTTTCTTTTATTATTTGAGACTTCAATTGAGAACTTTTTAATGGAATATGAGAGGGTTGTAGTAAAATTATGATATAGGTCTTCTATGTTGTCTATACTAGATAAAGGACGCAAATTAGTTTTTAATTCATTTAGAAAGAGATCCTTTTTATTTTTAT
This sequence comes from Pinus taeda, assembly GCA_000404065.3. Lineage (NCBI taxonomy): Eukaryota > Viridiplantae > Streptophyta > Pinopsida > Pinales > Pinaceae > Pinus > Pinus taeda. Next base: position 167,616 of record APFE031341285.1, read on the forward strand.
CAAATATTAAGTTCTTTTGGTTGTAAGTGTTATTTTCTATGGGAACTCTATGCATGAAAAAATTGAGGGTTATAAGTAAAGGCCTATGATCGGAGTCAGGCTCGTGGTCGTTTAAGATGTCAAAGTTTATCATTTCGTTGTATAATGGAAGATCGGAAATAATGTAGTCTACCACGCTGCTACCAAGTCCATGGATGCAGATCATCTTGCTAGAATTGGGCCACTTTTTAGACCGTTGCAAATTATGAGATCCTGAGCACTACAGAGCTTGACTAGCTCTGACCCAAACAAATTTTCCCCGAGGTCTTCAGAGCTCCTTTTGTACCTACTAGCCAGGGTAGGGTCTTCGTCTAACCAAAGAGGATTAGGGTTGGAATGATTGCTTAAAATAATAGCTTGGTTGTTTGAAGTTTGAGCATTGAAGTCACCTATTAAAAGGATATTACCATCATTCCTTAGGCTAGAAATATCATTCTCTAAACTATTGTAAGGGTTAGTTTTATCTAGATTCTTCTTCTTATAGAAGTTAGAATTAATGGTGGGGAAATAACATATTACTATGTAGGACTTTTTATTATTAATGTCTCTGATCTCTATCCAACTAAATTGGTTGTAAGGGTTGTTCTTATAAATCCTAACATAGGGGGAGATGTTCTTCTTAATGTAACAAGCTATTCCCCCAATGCCTCTACGGGAGGATCGCTTGTTCCATGTAGACCATAGCGTAAATCCATCTATGTTAGGGACCTTAGATTCTTCGTGCTCCCAAGTTTCAACAAGCAAAATAATATCAACATCATTTGAAATCCAACTTAGCTTAGGGCCTTTGTTCCATGGGAAGCCCTGACAGTTCCAAGAAAGGATCAGGAGCATGTTTAATTGCTATTGATTACTATCTTTTTGGTTTCTATCTCGAATAAAGGCTTTTCTATTTCTGATTATTGCCCATTTTCCTTCCTTTCTAGCTTCTTTTACCTTTTGAACCTCCTTTCTTAATTCTGCTTGATCTTCTGGAATGAGATCTTCATTTATGAATATTCCCGTTCCTTTTAGACTTGAGGTTTTACTAAGTATGTTGTGCTTATGATCAGTAGAGCTCACCTTTATGCGGATTAATCTTCCTTTATTCTCGGTTAATTTCCCCAACCTTGTTGCTTCTGTGAGACACACTTTTTCAATTTGTAACCTATTATGTAATTCTGTTTGGGCTAAGGCTAAAGTATCCTCATCTTCTTCCTCTTTTAAACTGAAGATTATAAGGTTTAAGGTCCTTTTGTTACGTTCGTGGTCTAATTCTCTTAATTTTTTCATTTCGTCTTTAATTGGTTTAATATATAACTTATCTACCACACTATTTAGGGTGAGGCGGCTATATATCTAACTCAACCCTACTTCTATACACAATTTCATAAACCAAATACCCTCCTTGCATGCATGAGTAGTTACCATATACTCTACCTTTGTAGTTGACAAAGTGACAATGGATTGTCGCTTGCTCATCCAACTCATTGCTTCACTAATGATGAAATCGTATATTTTCACATAGATCTCCACGTATCTCCATCCCCTACCCAATTAGAATCCAAATATCCCTATATATCCACTAAATGGGGGTCCCCCAAAATATCACTATGATAGTAAATGGAATATTAAGAAGTTACTCACAAATACTTCAAAAATCTATCTGCTACAACATAATGTTTATATCCAGTATTAGTCACACCCTCCATGTCTATGAGTGTTGTATAACACTACTCAACTAAAATCTTAGTTTCCATAAAAATAATATCACTCTATCTTCTATAATTTTCCATGCAAAAATGTTGTAGCACATAGTTTACATACTTACTCTAGCTCAACCAAAATTTTCTATTTGCTTCATCTATGTTTATCTCCATCCATAAGATATATTTGGCAACCTCCAAGTCCTTTCATATCAAATTATGTTGAAAGTTGAAACTTCAAATTGTAAATCACATCCTTAATATTATAAGAGGATAACATATCATCTACATATAGAGTGATGACAAGAAAATGACCACCATTTTTTTTGTAATACACACAATGATCTTATTTGAGTCTTAGAATTCACAATCCCAACACACACAAAAAAAACAATTTTTTGGTACCATGTTCTGGGGGATTATTTGGGAACATATAAAGACTTTGGTAATTCACAAACCAATGATTCTTTACATTTTTCTAGGTAGTGCTTTGGCTATGTCATGTAGATGTACTCTTTCAAGTCACCATGTAGGAACATTGTTTTTGCATCCATCTATTCTACCTCTAAATCAAAAGCTGCCACTATAGATAGTAGGAAACTAACATATCTTAACTTGGAAACCAAGGAAAAGATCTCACCAAAGTACGTCACCTTAACCTAGGAATATATTTTGATAATGAACATTGCCTTGTACTTTTTGACATTGTTATCTAAATTAAATTTATTTTTGGATACCTATTTACATTAAGTGGGCTTTCGTTCATCAAGAAATGATACCAAGTACCATATATCATTATTTCTAAGTGCATTCGTTTCCTCATCCATGGCCAATTCCCAAGACTCTTTATCTTCCGTCTTCATTGCCACCTTCATAGTTCTAGGCTCATTGATATTACAAAATAAAGAAAATATACCTATGAAATCAGACAAATTATAATTAATCCTATAAAGTTTTCTTTTTGCCAAGTGGACCTCCTTAAAATTTGAGGTGGAGTTTCTTCCTCTTCTTTCAAACTCTCTGAACCCTCCTCCTTATCAAGCCCATCCTGAACTACTTGTTCATTTTTCGGTTTAGCATTCTCAATTTTGGGTGGTTGTTGAACCACTAATTTCTCATCCCTTTTTTGTTACACCATTGTGGTAGGAGACTTAAATTATTTGAAAATGGCATCCCTATAATACAAAACATTTCCAACCATATATTCCTTAATCTTGTACCCTTTCACGTCAATTGCATAACCCTATTATTCAATTTTGATCGCTTCTTTGTAGGCACATGAACATGTGTCTCACAACAAAAAACATGAAGATTCTAAAGTGAGGGCTTCATCGAGGCCTCCATGGGGGTTTTATCCATGAGAATTGATGTGAGAAACCTATTAATTAAGTAATATACACTAACAATAGCTTCTTCCCGTAGCTTTTTCTCTAAGTGAGATCCATTTAGCATACTCCTAGGTTTGTTCATCTATATTATGTTCATTCATTTTGTTGAGGGTTATATGGAATTTTCTTATGTCTTTCAATGTCATCATCCTTAACAAACTTATCAAAATCTACAAAGCAAAACTCACCACCATTATTAGTGCTCAACAACTTAATCTTCCTAATAGTGTAATTGTTCAAGAGAGCTTTAAACTCCTTAAATCAACTAAAAACCTCATATATTTAGTCCTAAGAAAATACTTCCATGTCCTTCTAGCATAATCATCAATGACTAACACATAATACAAATTCTTAAAAATCGAAAGAACTTTAATTGGACCAAATGCATAAGAAATGAATTAATTCCAATAACCTGAAAGATTTGTGAAAACTATAATAAAATTGAACATGCTTTTGTTTTTTTTTATATATGAAATACTTGCAAAAATAAAAATTCAAGAGCACAATCATTAAATTCATCCATTAGATTTGTTTTTCAAGGTATATAAGTACTTCTTTTCTAAATCACCCAATCTTTGGTGTCATAGCATTATATTTTATGTAGGTAACATTTTGTCTAAAACAAGAGCTTTTTTAGGTACATAGAAAACTTTATAACCATCATAAGTAGATATAGGGTTTGATTGTTAAAGTGTAGATTCTACATATCTCTACACTACAAAAATTGAATAACTACTATATTGAATGGTGTACACATCAAGCTAAAACAAAGTGCCCACATGAAACCCTTAGTAAGTGCCATAGCTCCTCAAACTATCTTACATCCTTTGTTAGAAAAAACAACATACACACTTGCATTATTTAGTTTCTTATCGGTAATAGGTTCTATGAACTAGAACCTTAATGTATATAACTCCATTGACGCCTTTCACTCTACCATCAAGGAATTTGATCAAGAATCTTCCACGTCCAACTATGCTGAGAGGAGAGTCACCATTGAAGTATATTATATCACCATCATATTTCTCTTATGCTAGAAATCAATGTTGATGGGAAGTCACATTGAAGGAAAGTCGTAGAGTTTATCAACTACACATTTTGACTGAATGGTTTGTGAACATTATAATAAAGGCTTATCCACCATCCTCTTGAGAAGAGTTTTTAAACTCATCATCAAGATAATTCTTTTGCTTATTATACTTCCTTTTCTCTTCCTTGTAGCGTCATTTAAAATTCCTGACCTTGCCATAGTTCCAATGTTTTGACTTGGACTTTCTAGGAGATTTATCTCTTCCATGGGTTTTGAATCTATGTTTTTCTCTTATTTCCTTTCACTTTCGATATTCCATGAATAAATAAGGTAGCATTGGTGGATTTAGAAGCTTTTCACCTCACCTCCTCTAAGACTAAAGTGTCCATGGCCTCATTAGGTATCAATGACTTTGCAATGCTTCAAATGCCCATTACTAGCTTGCCCCATGAATTTGCAAAGAACATAAAAGGGTTAGACAATGATCCTCCTCATCCATATTCACTACCACAAAGATTAACTAGGTCACAATACAATTGAATACATTCATGTGGTTGGCTACATAATCACCATCACTCATTCTCAAGGTGAACAACTTTTTTCACAAAAATAGTTTATTAACTAAAGAAGCCTAGTACAAATCCCAAAACTTCTTCTAGAGATTTGTTGTGTTATTTATTTAGAAACATTCAATAAACATCAAATCATCCAAACAAAGTTAATAAGGCTTCTCACTTCTCTCTCTAACACACCCACTTATCTTTTATATCAACGTGCTTACTTTTAGAAACTACAGCCCATAGATTTGAATCTACGAGAAAATCTTCCATCTTGCACTTCCATGGCTCAAATTTAGTGCCATTAAAATTCTCCATTTATAGTCTAGACATTCTCACTATTTCTACATAACAAGAGTTATTTCTATGCAAGTTCCCACTTAGGTCAAGATTAGATTAAAAAAGAAAAATCCTTAACACCTTGTATATGAGGTGATCACACTCTAATACCAAATGAAATGAAGCAAGGGTGTAAAATAAAATACCTACATGGATCGATGAGAGAAGAATATGTGAAAACCTTTAAAGAAATAGTTGCATATGATAAGGAGAAAACAAATGAAAAAAATAGTTCAAACCATTACAGAACAATTTGCTAGGGAAAACTCTTCAATGAGAAAAAACCCACTTTAAAGCATGTCCAATATATTATTCGATTAGTAGATGGTTACAATACATTATAGACTTTATGTGATCTCAACAAGAATGTTTAAATTTATAAAGATTCTAGAAAAATTTTGGTAGCATAATAGTAAGTTAAAACTCATACATTGTTTTCCTCCAACACTAGCACACTATAAAAATAGACATAACAAAACCCTAAACATTCATGTTTTTCAATTCTCCATATTAGAAACCACCAACAATTAATTGACCAATTGTTTTTGCTTAGCATTCGTCTCTTGTAAGGATCTACATTTATTGCTTTCTAATGATATATATTTATATACATTTATTCCCTACCACTACTCAATATTTATGTGTTGCTACCCCTAAGCATTTATTCTATTTATCAAATCATTACTTGCTCATCTACAAAATGACACACCTGTCCCAACAAAACTCATTCTTTAGTTAGTCCTCTTTTTTCCTAGTTAAAAAAAAAAGTTTACATTGATATCTTAACTTTTTTTTTTTTATGATGTTGTATAACTCCAAAAATGATTCATTCTCCATTCTTATTTTTTCTAAATTCATGGAAAGTGAATAGTATTAAAAGAGAACCAAAGTAAAGTGAAAGTGACTAAATAAGTGTCCCAACAAAACTCATTCTTTAGTTAGTCCTCTTTTTTCCTAGTTAAAAAAAAAAATTTACATTGATATCTTAATTTTTTTTTATGATGTTGTATAACTCCAAAAATGATTCATTCTTCATTCTTATTTTTTCTAAACTCATGGAAAGTGAATAGTATTAAAAGAGAACCAAAGTAAAGTGAAAATGACTAAATAAGTAGACAAATTCAATTTTTCCTCTTACTCTTTTTTCAAGTTAAATCTATATTATGATTTATTTATTTTTCCAAAATTTGATGACCTTCTAAAACTCCAATAAATTCCACTCTTTTTCCCAAAATTTGATGACCTTGTAAAACTCTAATAAAATTCCACTCTTTTTTCCAAAATTTAATAACCCTGTAAACTCCAAGAAAGTTTCTCTCCATTGATTTTTTTTCAAATTCAGCCAGAATGGATAGTTCTAAAAGTTCCACTCTTTTTTCCAAAATTTAATAACCCTGTAAACTCCAAGAAAGTTTCTCTCCATTGATTTTTTTTTCAAATTCAGGGAGAATGGATAGTTTTAAGAGGGGATTAAAATAGAAAATAATAAATAGACAAATTCAATATTTCTATGGAGTTTATTTTTTTCTATGTAAGTGAAATTTAAACTTTTAAAATTTTTGTTTTTAATATATAATTTTTTTAGTGCTTTAAAAAAAGTTATTAAACAAATTTAAGTTGTTAAATCTATACAACTTTCACAACTATTTGTATTCTGGATTTGAGACCTCTATGGTGTAATATTTTTGATTCAGACATCGGAGATTCCACAGTAATAAGATTTTTCTGCCAACGTTTCGAATCCCAACTGGGATCCATCATCAGGGCAACTTGAAGCTTGAAGTTGCCCTGATGATGGAATCCCAATTGGGATTCGAAACGTTGGCAGAAAAATCTTATTACTGTGGAATCTCCGATGTCTGAATCAAAACTATTTGTATGATAGAATTTTCGGAAAAAATAAAAAATAAAAACTTCACTAATTTTAATATAAACTTCAACGATTTTCAAGGTCGTAAAATTTATCAAAAAAACTCTAAAAAGTTTTAAATTCCTATAAATCAAATTGTACCATGATTTTTGACTATTTCCTAGAAAGTTTAGAACCTCTAAAAAGTTTTAAATTCCTGTAAATAAAATTGTACCATGATTTTTGACTATTTCCTAGAAATTTTAGAGCAAAATTTTTGACTATTTCCTAGAAATTTTAGAGCAAAATTGAAGAGAATTTTCATAAATTTATACCTTTGTCAACTTGCTTTGTAAATCCCTTAAAAAACATTTTTAATTCATGATATTAAAAAACCCTCTTTCCCACCATAAATTTGACATTAAAAAATCCTCTAAATTTGACATTAAAAAATCTGATTTTTTAATTCATGACATTAACAAATCTTCTTTCCCACCCTAAATTTGACAAAATAATAATAGAAATTTAAAATATGAACAATTTTATTTTGATAAAATAATAATAATATTTTTATATATGAACAATTTTTTTTATAACTCAAAATAAAATTCTTATTGAACTATAAATCAATTTGATTGTAGAAAATTCAATGAAATCTCTCACTGGTTTAAAACTTTCGGTTTCTCTGTGACAAACTAGAATCCTGCCTGTCGAAAAAAAATACATATTTGCTACTGCATATTTGCTACAAGTTTTACTTGTCATCCTATAAATTTGATTAAACAATATATTTTTAGAATTGCCATCCAACTTCTGACTTCGAACTCCATACAATTGTGCAGTAGACCTCTCATCCAATAAATTTCATTTAACAGAGATATTTCTCTGGAATTGCCATCCAAAATTGAAGGTTTTGCCTTCTGTTATTATGTAAAGCTAGAGGAGAACATTGGGATATTACACGACGCTGAACAGGGTACGCTTTAATATATTTATTCGTATGATTGTAAACTTTGGCATTTCAAGATAAGTAGATGCAGTAACGACCTGTCATGGATGTTTCAGTCGAAAAAGAATGAAGCAGACATATCCAATGAGAATTTTACTTGTATTCTCCATTCATATCCATGGCAGCCATTGGTCAATCAATGGAACAACAACACGCAAAGCATTGTGAGCAGAAAAGGCAGGTCTGTGATTGCGAAATGAGTACGAGGCCGTTGGGCACTGGCATTAATAAAATTCCGATGTCTAATGCTTACCTAACCTCCATGATTTTATGTCATTCCAATCCAGAATTTAACACGTAGGGTTTCAACAGAGGCACTGTGTTCGAATCCCATTCAGAGTTTTCAGCTTTTTATCTCGAAACCAGAAAGGAAAGCATAATGCAATGATTATTCAAAAAAAAAGAATGAAACACCATAACGTGTAGTTTATGAATTAATGAAAAAATCTTGAAACAATCAAATGCTGCCTGGTCTATAGATATGATTTACAGTGGGATTCCCCGAGTCTGAGCCCCACGGTGTTTCTAACATTCAAAATCTATTTGGCTCGAGTTAAAAAAAAAAAACACGACAGATAATTATTGAAAATTCAAAATTGTGTATCATTGTGGCGGTCGAGGGTATAGCTGCCGCCAAGTTGATGGACCAGAAGACGGTGGTCGTCCGGATTGGCCGAACTGGTGGGGGATGCCTGGGAAATCGGAAACATGGCCGGATTCAGTAAAGTCGGGCAAAGTTGGTGGCTGTGCAGCCGGCGGCCGAGTGAGATAACCCGAAGTCGGCGGCCATGGAAATTGCTCGGCCTCGGAACTCGTAGGGCCCCGTTCGTCGGTCTGAGATGAAACTGCGGGATTAAGATTCCAGAATGATCCAGAAGGAGAGTTTTGCGCAGTATCAAACTGAGCTTGCTGCTGGGCCGCCAAATACTGCCGTAGGAGTGGCTGCATAGAGAGCTGTTCCCGTTCAGGCATCGGTTCAGGCTCCGGAGTCTGCAACAATCGAGCATATTCGTAGTACTCCACTGGAAAATTATCCTGAATTTGGGGTCTCTGCTGCAATGGCAACATTGGTCCGGCTCCTCCGCCGCCGCCAAATCGTGACGGCGGCGTCGTCGTCGTCGGCGGCAGATTTTGAGTAGCATGTAATGGCGGCGGTGGATTGTTATGAGCCGGAGGCGGACGAAGAATTAGTTGGGCTTCCTCTGGAAAATTCAACTTGGCTCGACTTCCCCTGAATCTCAAGGCCGCCTCGTCGTAAGCTCTGGCGGCGTCCTCGGCCGTATCGAAAGTCCCCAGCCAAACGCGAGCTGCTTTGTGCGGGTCTCGAATTTCTGCCGCCCATTTACCCCATGGCCTCTGCCTTACGCCTCTGTACCGCCGCCGACGCTCCACCGACACTACGGCTTCGCCTGTGCTCAGCTCCGTTTGCGTTTCTTCTGCAATAATTTACACATCATTAGTAATTTCACGAATGGAAGGAATAATTTCAGAATTTACGGCTGAAAATAACAAGCTCACTTGCCAATAGGCCATAAATGCACAGAGCTTGTTTTGGCAACGAATTGCAAGCGTATTTCAGCAGGCCACTGTGCATTTATGGCCCATGGCCCATGGGCAAACTGGTTATTTGTAGCCAAAATTCACAACGAGAATGAGTTTACGGACCTGATGATGAACCCGCTGGCGGCGGCGGAGGGCGCAAAGTGGCGGCGGCTTGAGCAGAAGGTTGAATTGTTTGCCACATTCCTAGCTGCGGCGGCTTAATGGATTCCTGCTGGTGGAAAAGCCGCGGACGGGAAATAATGGATCCTTGCATGAATTCAGAAGCATGAAATCTGGGATCACTATAATATTGCCCCCGCCCCATTTCTCCTAACATCTCACCACTCTCATTTTCTTTTTCTCTCTCCCTCTTCACCCCTGTCGCGGTCGATTGGGGTAGTGGCCATTCCTTCACCCCTGTCGTGGTGGACTGCGGTAGTGGCCATTCCTGTGGCGCAGCTCCACCGCGCCCAGCCACAACTTGCGAAAGTGCAGAAACCATGGCGGACATCTCAGCTTGTGCAGGCGCACCGTGGGGATTGAAATACGAATTCTGCTGATCACCGCCTTCTTTTTCTTCCTTAATTTCACGATCCCGATCCCCTCGCATCGCTCGTCCTCCTCCGCCTTGATCTGCCACCTTGTAATTTAAAGCTTCAAAATCCCGGAACCTCGTTGAATTTATCCAGAGAGGAAAAACAGCTGGTTGACGTCAAAGCTTCCCAATGGTTACCGCTAATGGAGAACTAAAGTCCTCCGTGGCCTTTTCTTTTTATCAGCTGAAGAAACGCCAAGCGCAGGCTCTCGCCGCCTTAAATGTGTCACCTTCACCTCCACTCAAACCATGGATACCATACGTGTCCCACCGACTTCCAAACAAATACCACCTGCAATTTCTCTTTGACCAAACTAAACCGACATAACTTTTTCATTTAAATCCCTTTTCTTACCTTCAAAACCCGAACTCCGACACTACGGAGCGCTGTAAATGGCTGTGAGATTCCAGAACCTTCCTTCTTCTTTCCTTCCTTCTGGCTTATCCTCCTCCGACTCCCGTGGCCGGTTGCAGCACAGTCGAGGGATGGATGGATGGCAGGCAATTACAGTTGGAATAGGCAAGCGCCAGACCCTGCCTGCACCTTAGTTTGGCTTTACTGGGGTACAATACTCGCCGACACGTGTGGTGAAACGATTCTTCTTTTCTTCACGTGACGTTATTCACGTGTCCCGATTCTAACTCATATGGACGGTAAGGGAGGCCATCCGGTCCGGTTAAATCCGCTCAGAATGAGACCACTGGAACCATGACCATTACACGTCACGTTCGCACTAACACACGTTGCAGACTCCCTCGCTCCCTTGAAGACTTAACGTTGCAGACTCCCTCGCTCCCTCGAAGACTTCAGCTTCAAGTCAACGACTTCATTTACATTCATAACACCCTCAGTTTAAACTCAAATCCCTCACGGCACTATGAACAATATTGCCTTTTCTCGAAAGTTTTTCGGTCCCTCCGACCGGCTTAAAGGATTCGAACCCGTTACCCATTCGCAAGTAACTAGTTAATATATTTTTTTTCCCTTCCCATTGGCAAGTAAATAGTTAATATATATTTTTTCCAAGTCGGTAGAAAGTATTCGAACCTGTACCCATTAGTATGGAACTAGTTAAGTTAAATTAAATTAGTTTTTTATTCTTAATTAATAATGTTTTTAACATCCGTTAAATATCCCATATATTTAACTAGTTAAGTTAAATTAAATTAGTTTTTTATTCTTAATTAATAATGTTTTTAACATCCGTTAAATATCCTATATAAGTAACTAGTTAAGTTAATAAATTAAATTAGTTTTTTATTCTTAATTAATAATGTTTTTAACATCCGTTAAATATCCTATATAAGTAACTAGTTAAGTTAAATTAAATTAGTTTTTTATTCTTAATTAATAACACGACAACTAACTTTACATCCTGGTTCATCAACCCTTTCAAAATTTACCAACACCCAAAAAACAAAAAATTATATATATAAACTTTTGTTTTATTTGTATAAGTCCAATTCCCTCACGAAAGTGCCCATCTCAAAGTTTGGATAAGTAAGTATCTCTAACACATTTGTGATGTAATAAAGATACTATTTACTAACATCGCTAAGCATCCTTTCAATTTCCTTTAAA
>APFE031341293.1:0-14195 GCA_000404065.3 Pinus taeda
AGGTTCCTTGACTCTTCAAGTAGATTGTTTAGTTGTTTCCTATTACATTCATGGTGTTTCTCTACATGTTGTTTTCAAGTACAAGTGATTAGAAGAACAAGAGCTAGAATGACATGACAAGGACTTCATCGAACATCGATCTGAAGGTAGGCCTTCATAACACCATATTTCTAAGGAAATTTTCTTTGGTATTGTCTTTGCGGTGACTAGACCCACTCTAGAGCTAGAGGGGTTGCCTCTGTCCGCAGAGGGAACTAAATCCCTACCTTATATCTACAGGTTCATATTTAAAAATATTAAAAATACAATTTTGTATTTAAAAATAAAATTTACAAAGTTAAATTTACTTGTGTATTAAAAATTTCAAAAATATATAATTTCAGTGCCAAATTCCAATTCCCATTTAAAAAAAAAAAATTGAATCTATTTTCAAATTAAAATACAGTTTAAAAAAGAGACATCAAAGTGTATCACCCACCCAAAAAACTTTTCCAATTCGTCCTTTGACAAACCCCAAAGAGATAAATGTTTGCATAAATGTCTATGATGTCATGGTCGTAATCTCGGTTTTTGAATCATAATTTTGTGGCTGCATGTATCTATGATTGATGTCCTCGTAACGATAATCTAAAAATTTAGTCCACACGATTGGGAGGATATAGTAATTGAGCAGGAATATTGATGACGAAGTGCCCATAGTTAAAGTATAAGTATTTTTCATAATTGTAGAAAAAGAATTATAAACCAGTGCTCAACATTTTAACTGTGCAAACAAAATTATCTATAAACGCTATTCATAGTTGTAGAAAAAATTATACACCTTAGTTTAAAAGAAGACTCGAATAACATGCATATTTTGAAATGTACAAACAAAATTATTCAAAAACTATATTCATATTTGCAAATAGAATTATTCGCAAACAATATCTATAGTTGCGGACAAAAATTATAAACCCTACTCTAAAACAAGGTTCGAAAAATAGGCATAGTTGTATGGTTTCAAATGTGCTTATAGAATTATTACCAAAAGATATCCATAGTTGCATGAAAAAATTATAAACCCTACTTTAAAACAAGGTTCAAAAAAAAGGCATGATTTCAAATGTGCAAACAAAATTATCTATGAACAATATCTGTAGTTCTAGGAAAAAAATTATAAACCCTAAGGCTCGAAAAAGAGGCATAGTTTTAAATGTGCAAACAAAATTATCCCTAAACGATATCCATAGTTGTAGAATTTTTTTTTATAAATCACAACTTTTTTTTTATAAACCACAATTTAAAACAAGGATTCTGCAAACAAAATTATCAATAAACCCTAAAATTATCAATAAACCCTATCTATAGTTGCAGAAAAGAGCATGGCTTGAAACGCGTGGCTTGAAATGCGCAAACAAAACTTTCCATCAACTGTATCCATAGTTGCAGAATTTTTTTATAACCAAGACTTTAAAACAAAGATAACAAAGATCGAAGAAGCCACGCGCAAACAAAACTTTCCATCAACTGTATCCATAGTTGCAGAATTTTTTTATAACCAAGACTTTAAAACAAAGATAACAAAGATCGAAGAAGAAGTAAAACAAAGATTTAAGAAGGAAAGGCATGCGCCAAAAATGTTAAGATAATTTGAATTGATAGAAATGGCCTCCTTACCTCCAACATGATTTGAAGTAGAGTTATGAAGTGCTAGCTGTGTTGAGCGTGGATGGAAGACACGACCTTCATTCTGACGCTCTCCCAACAAAGATACAGAGCCGCTTTCCCAACAAAGATGGTCTCCCACACATGACCCAACAAAGATACAGAGGAGCGTTGATCGAACATAGGACCTTCATATATTTAGTTTGACCCTCTCCAAACAAAGATACAGAGGAACGTGAATATAACACACGACTTTCATATATTCAGTACGCTCTCTCAACAGAGATACAGAAAAACAACATTCTGGATCGAACACACGACCCTTTCCCAACAAAGATAAAGATACAGAGGAAACAACATTGTGGATCGAACACACAACCTTCATATATTCAATATGAGTTATATTTAATCTGACTCTCGCCCAACAAAGATGCAGAGGAACGTGGATCGAACACACAATGCTCTCCCAACAAAGATACAGAGGCAACAACATTGTGGATCATGAATGGAACACACAAGGCTCTCTCAAAAAAAATACAGACGCAACAACATTGTAAATCGTGGATGGAAAATACAGACGCAACAACATTGTAAATCGTGGATGGAAAACACAAGACTCTCTCAACAATAAAGATACAGAGGCAACAACACTAACACTGTGGATCGAACACACGACCCTCTCCCAACAAATATTCATATACAGAGCCAACAACATTGTGGATATTCAATTTGAGTTATATTCATAAGTTTAAGATTAAAATGCCATTTACTGTTTAGATTCACTCTATAAACTTACACACAGAAACTATTCACATTGAAAGCATGTCGTCTACTTTACATTTCCATACATTTCCATTCTCACCGAAGAACATCAAAAAATTATGTACATCAATAGCAATTGCTTTGCATGTATGTATCACACTCCAGCATGATAAATATGCAGTTCTGATCTCTTCAGATCAGCCCTTGTGTATCACTAGTAAAACTAACACATAAAGAAACGTTGTAGAACCTATAACATCAAATAAGTTTCATAAAATTAAGTTAAAATAGGCTTCATTACTAGTAATAAATGCATAAAATACTCTCATTTAAAAGTAAAAAAAAAAAAAATTATTAAAATTAAATTCCAAGAATATTATTCTCAAAGAAAATTTTGATTGAAGTGATCATCATTTAACTTAACATTGCTTTTTCCAATGAGTCTGAAAAGACCAGGAGTCCTCTACTGAAGTGGAGGAATTGCGTTTTTCAATGATGGGAAACTCTAGCAGCCTGAAAAATCTAGGAGTCCTCTACTGAAGTGGATGAATTGTCCGAATAGCCAAAAGTGATTGGAATTTAGGTAAAAAATATTCAAAAAATCTTGTAGTAGTGTTTGAATCTATGCAAAAAAAATTCAAAAATTCTTGCAGAAATAGTGTTTGAATCGTGTTTTTATAGTGGGAATAGATTCAGCACCATCTAAGACACTTAAAATTTTAAAATTAAACAACTATAACTTAGATTTACAAAAATACTTACCAGATTTTCTTTAACTGGAATTTCCATCACTTTCACGCCATTCCTCCAGCTAGTTAGACTATGGCAAAAGACCACAACAAACAATAGATTACTAATTTTGGTTAGTTTTATACCGTATTTTCTGAACGTCGACTACATTTGAAAATTCTAGGATTTCAATCAGTCGGCCCCATCGAGTGCCTGATGTTCTTGTCCTCTATGTTCGTAAGATCGTGGGTTCGAACCCTGCATGGAGATCTGAGGTCAAATTCGTAATCAGTGTGCGGGAAGAGTTATGTGAGCAATAGGCCTATGAACTATGCAGTGAAGTTATGAAGGACAAGCTTTACAGATCATATTAGATGGGCACCCAGAGGCAATGAGCTCATTGCCAATATGCGCATCTTGCTGGGGCCATGAGGCATTTGGTGTATCTTCAAAAAGATGTTGCAATGCTTTGAGCACAGAATGGGAGCAACACAATGTTCACAGAGACGTGAAGGCGAGCAATAAGTTGGTGGATGCAGAGCTCAATGAAGGCGAGCAATATGTTGGTCGATGCGGAGCTCAATGGCCGACACGGGGACTTCAGCCTCGCTCGCCTATACGAGCACAGGAAAAATCCTCAGACAGACAAGCTCATCAACGCTTCAAGGTGCCTTACATCTGAGCTGAGCGCGCCAAAAAGGCAACCACGAACCCCGATGTGTACAACTATGTTGCTCTGCTTTTAGAAGGAGGCCTGCTAAGGCCAATCGGTGTTCAGAAGAGCATGATTTTGTAGAAATGAGTTTGGGGATTTGAAGAGGACGGGATCATTTTGGAGGTCGTGGATCGGAGGCTTCCTGTTGAATATGTGGTCAATGATATGGAAACTGTGTTCAAGTTGGGTAAATTTTAACAACCTACCTCCAAGTTTGAAATAAGGTGACATATGGCCAAGGGAATTCTTTAAAAGAGTGATTTATTTCGCAACACATAGTGTAACTACTAGACGCTAGATCTTTTAAGAAAAAAGAAGCTAGAACCAAATTTCAATGAGATGTTCATTAACATCTTGAAGGTCTTGCTATCTATGATGTTTGAGTTGCACATCATGATAGGAAGGCTATTGGAATTGTTGGATGGTGCAGGAGTTGGCTGCTGCACGTTTTGGTTAAAACTTAAAATGAATATGTTTTTTTTGTTAGGTTAAAATGAAATTTCTACAACTAAAAAAAAAATCATTTTGGACATGTCTACACATGAGAAAATACTCCATGAAATGGACACAAGATTTGAAGAAAAGGAAGTTGTTCAATGAAGTTTACACATGAGAAAATACTCCATGAAATGGACACAAGATTTGAAAAAAAGGAAGTTGTTCAATGCAGTTTACACATGAGAAAATACTCCATGAAATGGACACAAGATTTGAAGGAAAGGAAGTTGTTCAATGCAGTTTACACATGAGAAAATACTCCATGAAATGGACACAAGATTTGAAGAAAAGGAAGTTGTTCAATGCAGTTTACACAAAGATTGAACAGAAACATATATTTTGACAAACGGGGATATCGTTCAACAATAACAAGTTTCTCTTTAGAGTGATATTATTCAACAATAACAAAATTCTTTTTCGTAGGGATATCATTCAACAATAACAAAAAATATTTTCGCAGCGATATCATTCAACAATAAAATATAAAATATTTGTATGGAAGTAAAGAATGCTAAACTAATTAAACCAATTGTTCGCGAGATATAATCCTCACTAGAGGATAGTTGCAGTTGCAAAGCAATAATTCCAAGTTGTAGTTGTGTTTGAAACTGGGAAAGATCTAGCATACCGACCTCAAAATGCAATCATCGTCCCAAGATACTGTGTCCTCCAGGAGTACATCCTAAACAAGAACTGATCAATCATCCTCTAAATATAATTGGTGATTCAACAGAGTATCTTAAAATTATAATTGAACGATCACTCTCTAGCCGTGACACAAAGTGTTTGGAATCAGCTTGAAGGGATCAAATATCTCGTTGTTGTTGGAATCGTCGCGAAGGGATCAATTATCTGGCTATTGGCCCCTTTAAAAATATAAAAATAACGGAACAGTCAAATCCTGAATCCTCGTGGAGGGATTAATTTTCTACTTGTTGGCTCCTTAAAAAAAGGAAAAATAATGGAACAGTCAAATCTTGAATCCTCGTGAAGGGATCAATTATCTAGTTGTTGGCTCTTTAAAAAAAATAGAGGAAAAATCAAAGCTTTAAGAGCATTTATCTAGTGGTTGGTCCGCTTAAATATAGCAAAATAACGGAATGGTCAAATATTGCAGGAAAAAAAAAACCTAAATGGTACAATTTGGAAAAAAACTGAAGTTTAGCAACAGAATAAAAAAAAAAGCAATAAATTTTCTCTTCTCTCTCATGAAATTTGAATCATCGCAAAAACACATGTTGAAGATAAGCAATCCTAAAGGGGACACGCACACACACAAACATTTTAGAACAGATATCAACATGCTATTCACATTCATTGTAAATACAAACACTCAATAAAACTCAAACAGCAAACATTATCATACACAATCATGAACAAAGTAAAAAATATCATCGATCATCAAACATTACATGAAAAGAATATGAATACACATCACTACACAAACAAGAACCATTTTAATGCATTTAAAAATACATGAAAAGAATATGAATTCACATCACTACACAAACAAGAACAATTTTAATGCATTTAAAAATTTAAAATGTGTATTAACAATTAAGAAGTTGATTTAGGATTTCAAATTTATGTATCATTAAAAGTTATTAACTTAAAATCTATGATGCTAACTACTTTTAAACATAACCAAAGAGGAAAAGTAAAAACTAAAGAGTGGAAAGGGAGAGAGGATGCACAAGCGCTTAAGAATGATCATGGTTCATTCTCAAGGGCATTGAGAAGGGGCCTTCTAGCCCCTTCAAACAAAAAAACAATTTTTATTATTAAGAAATTTTCAAGAGTAATTATAGAATGAATAAATAAATGTTAATTTCTTTTGAATACGATGAACGTCTTCTATTCTATGATGAACATGAAAGACATGTAATGCTTCTCTACTGTGATGAATATAAAAGACATGTAAATGCTTTGGCATGCACATATCTTCTAGTCAATCTCTGCAAAAATAATATTGTTTAAAACTCAGTGAACTTTCTATACAGTGTAACAAAAAATACATAAATTCCTATAACAAAACAATTTGCAGTTAAGATTTAATATTTATTTATGTTTCTTCGGAGAGGGCGAAAAAAAAAATTAAAATTAGAGATCACCTGTGTATCCTAAAGCCCCTCAAAGCCCCTCAATCAGTGGAGTTGTTTGCTCCCTGCGTCCATTCCTATGGAGAGCCGGTCACACCGCTGGCTGAAAATGAATCTACAACATCAAATCATAAAATTGATAAGATTCACTGAGTTATCCAATTTTAAATGTATAACGTGATGAAAACTCAGAAAATTTAGCCATAGTTGCATTCACATAAAATCGGATGAAGCTGTTGCTGCTCGCTCAGAAAATATACCTTTTTGTACCCAATTTGTTCCACGCATAGGGTCGGTCCCACTGGCACAAGTAAGGCGTCGTAAGGTTGGGATGGGAATAGGTAGAGGCACAGACACATGTTCTCCATATAACCCTCCTTCCATTGCTTTTCTTTGCCCCTCTGGATCTCCCTCCATAACACTCGGCCCACTAATCACTTAGAAAGGGAGAAGGATCTCCATCCCTCATTAATTCTCTGAAGGAAAGAGCGGAAAAATAAAAAGAAAATCTTCATACCCAATACCATAAAAACACCCTCATTCTCAATCCTGGAACAACAAAGCAAATACCAAAAAGCCCTCATACTCAATTCTGGAAACACAAAGCAAATAAAGGCATTCGAAATATATATATATATATATATATATTTGTAAAGTTGGAATGGGAATAGGGTCATGGACTCCACCTCCTCCACTACACTCCACGGGCTACTCGTCTTCTCCATATAACCGTAGTTGTCACCATCCGAGTGGATCGTTGCCACCACCAGGGCATCCACCTTCCATTGCCGCTATGGATCTCCTCAATAACTGCGTTGTTTGAATGTGCTTCCATTGTCAGGGTATTGAAGCAGCACATCGTGGGGTTCAACTACTCTGCCAAATCATTAAATAAAAACCCAATTCCTTTGTGAGAAAAACCTTAATAGGTATAAAAACAAAAAAAAACAGTGCATAATTAAAACCTTAACAGGTATAATAAAAACAAAACAAAATTGCATAATTTGGAATCCAGCATGATCTACAGAAAGAAAATTTAGAATGAAAAGATTGGACAAATCTTACCACCATTTTTATCATGTCCTGTCCTGTCCACCTTTAATTTGGAATCCAAGATAGCCATGCCCGACATAATATAATTTTAGCACAGTAGTACTAGTACAGGTCTCTGCGTCACGTCATGTGAAAAAAGAAATGTATTCAGTTGAGATTCCCCTGAAATCTATGAATCCTCTGCATAGTTGATACATGCTATAACCGCTTAGCTCCCAACATAACTCCTACACCACCATATAATATACGATTCAATTATTTAATCCTCCCAAATTCTAAAAGATAAGTTACACATTTTATACCGACATTTATCAGATCTGCTTGTTTCGGCAATGCAAGCCAAGTTCCATGGCCCCATTTATCAGCATCGTATAGACCTGCTCTTTTGGGTAGTGCAAATCAATTTCCATGGGTATCAGGGAATTGAAGTGCAGCAGCGGGCATGGGTATCAGAGGTTGGGCTTATGGTTGTTTCCATCTGTGACGAGAGGCGGGAATTGGCTTGAAATGAGCAGAGCAGAGCAGAGCAGGCCAGGCATTCTGTTAAGAACGGCCCCTGACATTGGAACAGTGAGATGCATTTCAGGGACGTTGGGAGCCACCACACAGACAGAGAGAGACCTGCATATATGCAACCACAACCACAACGAATAAGGTTAAGATTCATAATTATGCAGCTCCACTCTGTTAACAGCTTGAAAAGGGCCAATCCCAAATCAAATTACCAAAATCAAATTACAACTTGAAAAGGGCCGATGCCATACCAAATTAGTTCCCGCTAATCCCACTCATCATTGGGTATATATTTGAATATATAGCCAGAAATATGCAAAGAAATGTACCTACTCTACTTGGGATTCAATCCTTGCGCACAACTGTGGATTCGAAAACTGATGATGTAGGTACCAATACCAATACCAATTCATATCATATTTAAGTTTAGCTGGGCAATTCAATAATACTTGAACAGAGCGAGCCAATTGGATCAAATTACAAAATTCATATCGAACCCTCTAATGTATGTTGTCACTTTGTAATTCATATTGAGCCCTGTAATTTAATGTAATGTATGTCATCACTTACTAAGCACATCTAAAATCTGTGCATCAAGATTAAAAAAAAAGGAAACCCAATGAAAAGAAAACAGATCTTACAGGTACAGGAAGGATTGAGAAGGATGTGGGTGGATATCTCCTCATATACCTGCCTGGGATTAAACCCTCCTTTCGCTTCTGTTCCTGCTGATTAAAAATTGAATTTTATTGATTTGATGT
The DNA here is from genome assembly GCA_000404065.3 of Pinus taeda. Lineage (NCBI taxonomy): Eukaryota > Viridiplantae > Streptophyta > Pinopsida > Pinales > Pinaceae > Pinus > Pinus taeda. The sequence continues at coordinate 8,775 of APFE031341293.1, forward strand.
CATGTCTACCTTCACCTCCTCCCAGTACCGTGCAACCAGCAACACATACAGACCAGACCAAACCAAACCAGACTCATACAAAACTCATACCAGACATGACATGGAACTCCAAGACAAGACCAGACTCAGCTCCGCGTAGGTAGCCATGGGAGGAGGAGGAGGAGAGGAGATTCGGAAAAGGTAGAGAGTGGGAGAAGGAAATAAATAGTATTGGTTGGATTCAATGGTCTTGCTTTTCCTAACTACCACCTCTGCAAAAAAGCACTGCCACCTCTACAACGGTCATGCTTTTCTCGACTGCAAAAAATCACTTCTCTTCACTGCCACCTCTGCAACGTTTGTGCTTTTCTCGACTGCAAAAAATCACTTCTCTTCACTGCCACCTCTGCAACGTTCGTGCTTTTCTCGACTGCGAAAAATCGCTTCTCTTCACTGCCACCTCTGCAGAAGCAGATGTGGAAAAAGCATGTTGGATTGCGACATTTTGTTTGTTGTTTCCAATAGTAGTCATAATGGAATTTCAAAAGGATTATTTAAAAACATGGTACTACTAATGGAATTTCAAAAGGATTATTTAAAAACATGGTATCAAATTTCTTGTAAACAAAATTTTAGTTTTTCTTTTTAACTAATTTGTTTTCTTAAATTTTCAAGTTGCCAATAGAACAGTATCCAAATTTGTAATAAATTTGTAATTTGCTTTTCCCTCAATAATAGCAGAGTATCCAAATTTGCAATTTGCTTTTCCCTCAACCCAGTTTTCCTAGCAACAATAAATTGAACAACACACAAATTTGGATGATGTAAATTTACAGAGTTTCTACGATGACTTACACAACAAATCCCTCTTCCTTATATTGACAATATTATATAAATTTCTTATCAACAAGGGAGTTGGACACTACCTGAAAGCATGACCTCTTCTAAGAACTTCGATCAACACTAGTTGAAAGAAAAAATAAAAACAAGGGAACTTAGAGTATTTCTTAAGAAAATGAAATAATGATTACTATCATTGACCAAGAGTAACTTCAGGATTGATAATTGCAGTGTAGCCACTCATGAGGTGCCTCTAAGAAGAAGAAAAGCCATAGTTGGCTAGACTAAAGGAGGCGGTTGTGAGAAATTTTAGTCGTTCCAAAAAGAAGAAATAAACAAGCTATTGAGAGGTAAAGAGAGTATACATTAGAAAAATATTTGAAGAAACTGATTGAAAGAAGAAAAGAATGATACAAACCGTTGATAAAATTGTATAAAATTGAGCAAGGAAAAAGTTAAAAGAGGATCTAAGCTATTTGATTATATGGACCCTTGTCAATCTACAGAGAAGAAGTTCTAGTGTAGTAATGGGTCAACAAAGTGCCAAACATAATTGAGTCAAGAGATGATGAATGTTTGGATGTGGAATAGGTAGCAACTACAACAATTCCTAAACTAGATGAGATATGAATATGGTAGAGGCAGGCTTGGGAGCTTGCATATGTTTATAAAGTGTGAAAATTGTGGAAGTCAATGAGTGGACACTAGAGATATGCAATACTTAGAACGTTAAATCCAACAAGACCATGTCTTTATATTGATGAAATCCCTCAATGGCACTTGCATAATTAATTTGGTCTAGCCTTAGTTTGGGGTCAACAAAATGAAGATTGGCAATTTACTAATAGAATTTAGATATAAATGTTAGAGATGGAAGGCACTTGGATCAATGTTATACTTGAAGGAGGAGACACTAAATTTCTTACACAATATGAAAATCTCACGGCAAGAATCCCTCACCGAATTTAATCATTGGAAAAGTTAAAACACATCTGACAAAGGGGTTCAATGAAGATACATAATGCATAAAAAAATGGTGGTCAAATATAAAAACAAAGACTATTAAAAATAAGTAGTAACAAGGTTCAATGAAGATACATAATGCATAAAAAAATGGTGGTCAAATATAAAAACCAAGACTATTGAAAATAGGTAGTAATAAAAGAACACAATGTGAAAAGACACATATTGAAACAAGAAACTAGATTAGTTGAAAGATACCATTCATTATTTTAAGTTAGTTGATTCCAAACTGGCCACCAACACTTCCACCAACCATGTCATTATAACTATTAATAACAACAATTATGATGCATGTTAATGCTAAGCACCTCCTTCTATATGAAAAATATGAGTGTCCAAAGAGGCATTGCTTATTTGTGAAAAAACATGGGGGGTCCTACAAATAAAGCAAGTGACATAGTTTGTGGGTGTACTAAGAATTTTTTTTTAACATAGTTCAACTTTACATAAAATATTAATAGAATAAAGGATGAAATTAACACTTATTTCCTGTTTTGTTTTTTTAAACCAAGATGTTAAGCATGTCGTGGCACCAAAAATTAAGGAAATCCAACAACTTCCCATTTAGTTGGTTATATATTATGAGAAAATATTCAAGGACCTATTTAGTTAGATCCCTTATATAAATGACAAGGATTGTCTTTGCAAGTGTTTCATTGCTAAATTTCTCCAGAAAGTTAGGGCTCCTTTCAGAATGGAAAAAAATTATGTCTTGTGAAGATGCATTAAAGAAAGATCAACAAATAGAATCCAACAATATACATAGGTTTTTGTGACCTCAAAATGAGAATATTATATATATGGTGCATAATATGTATGCACGATTGCCATACAAAGAACATTGTAGTTACAAATAGTTGAATGACAAATATCAAGATGCTGGAGTAATGCAGGTCAAATATTGCTATGAAATTTATGAATATATGTTAATTTTAGATAACAATGGTATGTTCTATGCTTACAACAATTACTTCAATGTCCTTTTATTAGCCCAGTGTTAATTCCACTTTTATTCTCAATAGAAATCACATAAACCATTAATTCACATGGACCATAACTATAGATAGAGCATAAAAAATAAATGCAGAAGACAAGTCAAGACAAGAGAACACCAATATTCGGGTAAAGTCAGGGAAAAATCGTCAAGATGGGCAAATCCTTAATCTATCCTTCTTATTATCAAATATCAAATGTTCAACAGAGAGAGAATGTCCAATATAGTACAAAGTCAAGGTCAATGTGACTTGACTTTTGCAAATTACCCAAACCAATATAAATATGATAAGCCTGATGAAGTTCCGCAATTTTGGAAAGTCAAAAACAATCAATGTGCCCTAACCAGTGAACAGTAAATGGTCAAGATATCTCTTTTTGGCTTGGTAAAAGTCAATCAAACTCAGCCTTCAATGTAGATTAAAGTCAGCGTAAAACATTCCTCCAAATTACAATCAAACTTGGTCCAAAGAGAGAGAAAATATAATCACACGGTTAAAAATACATATTTATTATAACTAATACTCATTGTTTAAATAATTAAATATATTGATTAGATTGTGAATTAATAAATTTTATGAAAGAAGTATCAAAACATATCAAATATTATTTAAAATATATTTATAATCTAATATGATATAAATAGAAGTATTAAATTTTTTTGTACTTATTATTTAAAAAAAAAAAGAGTAAAATGTAGTAAATGTGTAGAGATAGTTTAATTCCAAATAAGACTTACATAAATATGAGGCATTGGTTAGGGTATAAAAGCATTTAAATAACTATTTTTTTTTGTGGTTTCAAATCCTTTTAATTTTGAATTTGTCATTTATATAGTTATGGTTTATTTTCCAAAGAATTAAAGATGTTTATTAGATTGGGAATTAATAAATTTTATGAATGAAATATGAAAATATATTAGATGGTATTTAAAATATACTTATAATTAAATATGATATAACTGGAAATTTTAAATTTATTTGGATACTTATAATTAAAATAAAAATAAAAATTGGTAAATGTATGGTACATCTAATTTAATTCCAAAGAAGACTTCCATAAATGTTATGCAATGATTAGGAACCATTACTATTAATAATTTTTAAATGCTAGTGGTGGTGTATCATCGTATTGAAATTGCAACAGAAATAATGATAAATCATATAAAACATGGATAATCATTCTAATACATTCAAGATTTTTAGTTTTCCATTCTTGAAACAATTTTTGCCATGAATGTAAATTTGAGTTGATGAAGTTGTTTTAGTTGTAAGAGTAAATCTAGCTTCCAAAACCAAATTGTCTTACCACAATATTCGATGTATGCAACTTGTGACATACCCGCTTCGCATAATACTAACAACTACCTACTATATCCACTGGATCCTCAGTGTAGAATTTTAAGTTCAATTAATGGACTTAGTTACTACACTCCAAAATCAACCCTTCAACATTTCCTATGCATACATTACAACTATGAGAAAATAATCAATCATGGGCATTCAACAAGATAAGATTATGCATTCGAGTTTCATTTCTTTGATGACTCTACACAAGCATTAATGGAAATGTTGTCATATATACAGTATAGCTAGCATTTCCATATATCATGATCATAGTCCTAACATCATAGTCGAAAGTATCATTAAGATATATCTTGTGCAATATGAATCATAGCGACTAAATAGATCAAACAGGCCTCAATGTATGCAATTCACCCCATGATGCATAATGCATAGCATAGATAACTTCAACCATGGGCTATACAATTTCAAACCCTAAGAAACATAATTCTTCATCATACAGACTTGTCTCATGCATAAATATTCATCATCTTAAAAGCCGAGATATATATTCCTTATCTTCATGTGATTTCTTATTTTCCTTTCTACTAGTAACCAATGGTCATTTTCTAGTATATATCATTATTTTGGAATATTTTACTAAAATATAAAATGTTCTAAAATATTGGTGGTTCTTTCAATGAATTGTCAAATATTGTAAAATATTAGTGAGTAATTCAGTTAATTATAAGATCTTGTAAATTATTGGTGAATACCTCATTTAATCTTCACATCACGTTTTTTTTCCTTCTTATGCATTGATTCTCTAAGAGAAAAATAGTTATTCAATTACTTAGCTTCAAATAAACAAACATATTTAGGATTTGATGGTCACCATCTATAAGTTTTTCAACTCCTTGGTGTGTAGCTATTATAGTAACTATTGTGATTTCTTCTTCAATAAAAACTCAAAATGCTCAAAATGATTCACTAAAGGACAAAATATGTAATGAAATATAATTTCCTATATGATAAAAAAATAAATTAACACAAACTCATATAAAGCCACAATTTTCAAGTTCAAAAATACAGCCCACAAAGAAAAATGTTTGTTGCATAGTATAACATGTTAAAAAATAAGTATCATCAAAGGATTCCAACTTCAAAAATGATAATACACTAAAGAGTTTCTCATCCCCTACTAATTACATGTATTGCTCCTTTAGCCTTTCTCTCAAATATAATTTCATTAAAGGAATGTTGTTGCCATGAAAATAGATCCCCTACAATGAACACATAAGAA
>APFE031341295.1:0-14091 GCA_000404065.3 Pinus taeda
AAAAAAGATAAAATATGAATTAAATTGATATATATATTTAAAAAGATGTAACAAGAAAAACTAATGTGAGAGCATTCAATCCAAGGAAAATCATTGTAATTAAGTAGACATAGGGGGTCATGTATTTTTAGGAAGTTGGATTCCTAAGTGATAAATTGATGTAATATTAGGCTTTTGAGTGCATAAAATAGAAATTAATTAGATAGTGAGAGGAAGTTGTAAATGCTCTCAAATAAATGAGAACATGAGTGGTGAATAAATGACAAGAGTTAGAAGACAATTAGGACTCTTAAAACAGCTTCATGATTCGAGGGACGAGAGAGAGATTTTAGGAATTAATTGAAGTAGAAGTGGACAGAGGATTTAGGAGTCAATTTAGAGGATTTAGGAGTTGAACCATGATTAGTTCAACCAAACTTTCTAGCATAAATGTAACCCTACAGGAAAAGCACAAGGAGGCCACGATATTGAAGAACAGGCCTATGCGAGACACAAAGTCTTGGATATGTAATTGACTATTTATATTTATATATATATAGATGTTTATTCCTGATTGTGTCAATGTGTTGAAGAGTATTTCATGAATGAATTACTTGTGAATTCGTAGGCTCTATAACAGTTTGTAGGCAGAATTCTGAAGGACGCAGAGGAACAGAATGATTCAGAGGAATCATGAATGGATCCTTGAATCCAATTGAGGAAACAGAGGGAAGCTCTAGGGTCAAATAGTGAAGTGAGATTTCGTGGAAGAGTTAAGCTCAACGAAGTTGAGCAACAGAGGCGAAGAGTGAAACCTTGAAGAAAACTCAAATCACAGAGAAATGTTGAAGAAACAATGTAAATTCTAAGTAAAAATGAATTATGGAGGAAATGAAGAATTGATGCACAGGAATCATTAGATCTCGAAGATCAATGATCCAGGTAGAATCACAGTGGTTCAACAGGGTTTTTTTTAGTTTATGTATTGATTAAGTCCTGCAAGCGTAAATCCAATTTACATTGGAAATCAGTGCAAAACAGAACACTGGATCTGAAATTTGGATTTGAAGTTTTATAGATGGAACCCTATATCCTTATTATGTCCATAAGTCTTTATCGCATCAGCAGAAGGCCTGGTTGTTAACGGAACCGGTCGTGGGTTGATTACGATTGCGATGATGCGATAGATCGTGAGTCATCAGATTGAGATTCAGATCGATTGTCCAGATCTATTGCTAATCACATATTGGAGAAGTCAAGGGATAGTGTGATGGCATATATGACATAGCAATATGCCGATAGCAATTGAGGATAGATCGTCGATTGGCGATCGGAGATCACGCCGATTAGGGATTGGAGGAGGAACTTTGCAGAGCGGACCCGACGGAGATATATGAATGTGGGTGTATAAGATTTGAGTTCCGGCTTATATGTTCGGAGCTTGTTTTCTCTTTGTTCCTGTGTATTTGCGTTAAAGTGATGCGACCCTAGTTTTAAAGGAAAATTACATTTTAGAAAGTGGAATGGCTATGGATTAATGTGAACCATGGAAGGCCGATACCTGATTGCGATAAAGGTGTATCTTAGGATCTATACAGAAGCCGTACCAATGTGTGAAGGTATGAAATGTGGGGTTTTGCCTTTGTAAATGATTTGTAAAGGAAAAGAGCACCGATAGAAGCTTTTATGTGATAAATCTATATTAACCCATGTTTAAAGGGGGAAGGTTATATATGCGGGCTAATAGATTAAACTAAGGTTTATGTGGGGTGATAGAGTCCTGATAAGAGTTTAAAAGTCTCGATAGGAAGTTTTAGCGGGGCAATTAATTTTCGATAGAAAGGAAAGGAAGGATTAATGTTTAGACTTGTTGAGTCTATGAATCATTCCACATGAGACTAAATGAGGGCCTTAACTATTAGAGGTTATAGATTCGACTCCCTTGTGAGTTAAATACCTGGGAAAGATGTGTTTATGCATTTTTATGCATACTGTGGGTGTAAGTAGGGGTAACTCTGTGTCATTTGGTATCAAAGCAGACTAAAGGAGCTCTGTGTGAACATTTCTTGAAAGAATTGAGAACAGAGTTATGTGTTAGGTGTTTATGTAGGCAAGAGGAAAGATCAGATTGTAATCTAATAGACAGTAGCCACATAGAGGGGATGTGTAGCAGAACTTGCGGATGCAAGAGATAGAGGACAATCCATACAAAGTACAGGTGGAATGGTGAAACAAGATCATGTTGAGATCTTGAAAGTGAGCTAATATGTTCTGTTTTAAATTGAGAATATGTGTTTTTATGCTAATGCACAGGTGACAACAAGAGAAGTTGTGAAAGGAGAACCAGATGTGTTCTTGAAAACAGAGTAAGGAAAACACTCTGAAGGAAAAATGGCAGTGAACCTAAAGAATCCAACAAGAGATTGGACACATAAAGGACAACTGAAGTGTTATCAAGAGAGAGTGAAATATTGCAGAAACCTAGAAGGAGAAAAGGTGTTGCTCAAGAGGAGGTTCCAGATAGAGGACCTGTGCTTACCAAAAGACTAAGTGAGGAGATCTTAGTGAGGTAAGATTGCAACGAGGAGGACTAGTTGTTGCAGAGGCTTGTTGTAGATGAGTGAGGAGCTCATGAAGGAAGAGGAGAAGAAGATGACTATTGATAGTCATAGTAGAGGTTCAGAGAGAAGCCATAGTAGAAGAAAAGATGAAAGAGGATGCCAATGCAAATGGAAAGAGGATGAGTCAAGAGGAAATTGACAAAGAAATTGCAGAGATAAAAGAACAATTCAATGTATTAAGGATGATACTTGAGGAAAACCAGAGACTAGGTTGGGTCTTGAGGAAGAAACCAGTGTAGTGGCATGAGATGCAAAAAAGGCTACAACAAAATCAAGTAAAGTGGCTGAGAAAAAAACTCAAGGAAGTTGAGTTGGAAATGGAAGAGTACATTTGTGAACTAGAACAGGGAGAAATTCTGGGAGAAGGTGAAGACTACACTGAAGATAAAGAATGGGGATCAAGTGAAGATCTCATGGACTATTGGGATAGTTCAAAACAACATGAGGAGATGCCGACTGAAGATGAAGACTTGAAGACTGAAACTTCAAGTGAGACCCAAAGGTATGATGATTTTAAATCTGACAATTTGTGTATGTTTACAGGTGAAACATATAAAGAAGGACAATTTGCTAATATTGTCACAAAGAAGAAAGAAGACAAGAATAATCTAAATTCTGTTATGGAAGAAGATGAGATAGGTAGGTCTTGTATATAGTTTGGGAAAGATATTAAGCAACCAAGTGAAGGGCTTCAAGAGATTGAAGAGGAGACCACCAAAGAATTTTTGAGTCATAAAGAGAACTTGGAACAACAAGGATATATGATGGTTGAAGCATCCAGTGAGACCACAGCGTCTTATGTTTTTAAAACTGATAGTTTGTGTATGATGACAGGTATTGCAAGAGAAAAGCAACCTTTTTAAGATATCTTTAGAGGAGATTAAGATCTAGAAGTAAAAGGTGACAAAGAAAACTTCTAAGAAGAAGAAGAATTTGAATGCATGCAGAAGGAAAAGTCTATGGATGAGTCTATAGAAGCTATCATAGAGATAAGGAACCAAGATCTTATTTTAATGAAGAATGAAAGAATACTGTCTCAGAAAGGTAATCAAATGAGTTTGATTAATTTTATTGATGAAAAACAAATACAAGAGAATGTTAATGCAAATGGTGAGACAAGGATAGTTCTTGGAGGAGGTAAACAGCAAGAGATTAAAGGCAAACTTGGAGAAGAGACTATGTTAGCTAAAAAAATAGTAAAGGATCATCAATTCACCATGATGATAGGCACAATGGAAATATCCATGGAAGTTGTTGAGACAGTCAGTAAGAAAGAAGGACATCTACTGAAAGATGTTAAGAAGGAAGGAGTCTATGCAAAAGACTTAACAAAGGGAGAAAGAACACTAATAAAGGAGTGATTTGCAAAGGATGAACAATCTTTTGAAGCTTTTAGAAGTATGGAGAAGTATCTTTTAGGAGATAAAAACTCTAAAGTAAAGGAGGATGGAGAATATCTCTTAAATGAGAGAAGCAGTGATTTTTTGTAGCAGAAAGAATTTAACAATGCATGGACGTGTGAAGATGTGACAACACAGGAACAAGTTCTTGTGAAAGAAGGAGATGAAATTCAATTTGAAAAGCTGATATGTGAAGCAACAGTTGAGACTATTGAACCTTATGATTTCCAAACTAATAATTTGTGTATAAATGCAGGAAACATAAGTGATGATGAAACACTTGCGAATTGTCACAAATAAATTGCATTACTGGAATATTTGTTGGAAAATTCAGAGTATGATAGCATGATTGCAGAAAAAGGAGTTCACTACAGTAGAAAAGGGTGAGAAGAAATCATTAGAACAAATGATGTGGAGGAGAGATTAGTCGACAATCTCATGAATTCTTTTGAGAATTCAAATCAACATACTGATCTGCTGACAGAGTTGAAAGAAACGGAGCAGCAAACTGAATTTTTGCCAAAGGAAGATAAGGCATAGAAGTCTTATGTTTTTTTATGTTAACTAGTGTTTTGTGAGTGTAGGTTTTGTTGCAGATGCTAAAGGAATTTGGCACAGATGAGCACCTAAATAAAGATGAAAGAAGAAGGTTTTGTGGAAGTATTTAATCAATGGAACAAAAATGCTAAATTGTTGGAGAGAATGCTGGAAAATCATGATTCAGTACAAGAGGGTAAGGATGATAGGGAGGTAGCAAGCAAAGCAGAAGTCAAAGTAAGCAAAGAAAAAGTTGGAACAAGAGCAAAAGAAGAAGAAAAAGTAAACCAATAGCTACGAAGAGAAAGTAACCATCAGCAGTCTAGAGAATTAGTGGACAACAGCAACAACTTGAAACAAAGAGAGGGAGGTAGAAGTAAGAAGTAGAACATGGACCAGTCCAAGGATGTACTGGAGACAAAAATTGAAGAGATGTGGCAGTTGATGATGAAGCAGTCCAAATGGAGGAAAATGGTAGTAGTAGGAAGCATGATTAATCAGAGTTTGAACCTGATTGACAAGAAGAAGTAGATGGAGCAAAAGATAGGAGAAGTATAGAAGCAGCAAAGGAACAAGGCATCTGAGGAGTTACAAAACAAAGTATGGGATCTAGGAAGAAAAAGATCAGAAGACACGTGATCAGGAGATCATGAATATTTTCTACTTTGGTAGTCTGATGCAAGAGCATTCAGCCCAAGGAAAATCATTGTAATTAAGTAGACATAGGGGGTCATGTATTTTTAGGAAGTTGAATTCCTAAGTGATAAATTGATGTAATATTAGGCTTTTGAGTGCATAAAATAGAAATTAATTAGATAGTGAGAGGAAGTTGTAAATGCTCTCAAATAAATGAGAACACGAGTGGTGAATAAATGACAAGAGTTAGAAGTCAATCAGGACTCTTAAAACAATTTCATGATTCAGGGACGAGAGAGAGATTTTAGGAATTAATTGAAGTAGAAGTGGACAGAGGATTTAGGAGTCAGTTCAGAGGATTTAGGAGTTGAACCATGATTAGTTCAAAAAAACTTTCTGGCATAAATGTAAGCCTATGGGTAGATCACAAGGAGGCTTCAATATTGAAGAATAGGCCTGTGCGAGACACAGTCGGATCTGTAATGTTGTTTATATTATGATTTATATATAAATATAAATATATATATATATATTATATAAATATAATATATTATATATATATGAATTTATTTATTTATTCTTGATGTGTGCGTGTGTTGAAGAGTATTTCATGAATGAATTACTTGTGAATTCGTAGGATCTATAATAGGTTGTAGGTAGAATTCTGAAGGATGTAGAGGAACAAAATGATTTAGAGGAATCATGAATAGATCCTTGAATCAAATTGAGGAAACATAGGGAAGCTTTGGGGTGAAATGGCGAAGTGAGATTTCACTGAAGAGTTAATATCAAAGAAGTTGAGCAATGGAGGCAAAGAGTGAAACCTTGAAGAAAACCCAAATCACATATAAACGCTAAAGAAATAGCATAAATTCTAAGTAAAAAGGAATTGTGGAGGAAATGAAGAATTGATGCACAGGAACCATTAGATCTCGAAGATAAATGGTCTAGGTAGAATCGTAGTGGTTCAGTGAGGTTTTTTTAGTTTATGTATTGATTAAGTCCTGCAAGCGTAAATCCAATTTACATTGGAAATCGGCACAAAACACAACATTGGATCCGAAATCTGGACTTGAAGTTTTATAGAATAAACCCTATATCCTTATCGAGTCCATAAGTCTTTATCGCATCAGCAGAAGGCCTAGTTGTTAATGGAACTGGCTGTGGAGTGATTACGATTACAATGATGCGATAGATCGTGAGTCGTCAGATCGAGATTCGGATCGACGATCCAAATCTAATCGCTAATCGCATATTGGAGCAGTCAAGGGACAGTGCAATGGTGGATATGACATAGCGATCAACGATAGACTACTGATTAGTGATCGAAGATCGTGTCGATCAGGGATCAGAGGAGGAACTTTGCAGAGTGAACCCGACATAGATATATGAATGCAGTGGTATAAGATTTGAGTTTTGATTTATATGTTCAGAGCTTGTTTTCCTGTTGTTCCTATGTATTTGTGTTAAAGTGATGTGACCCCGATTTTAAAGGAAAATCCCATACTGGAAAGCGGAAGGAGTTTGGGTTAATGTGAACCGCGGAAGGCCGATACCCAATTGCGATAAAGGTGTATCTTGGGATTTGTACAAAAGTCGTACCAAGGTGGAAAGGTATGAAATGCAAGGTTTTTCCTTTGTAAATTATTTGTAAAGGAAAAGAGCGCCGATAGGAGCTTTTATGTGATAAATGTATATTAACCCACGTTTAAAGGGGGAAGGTTATATATGCGAGCTAATAGCTTAAACTAAGGTTTATGTGGGGTGATAGAGTCCCAATAGGAGGTTTTAGCGAGGGTGATTAATTTTCGATAGAAAGGAAAGGGAGGATTAATGTTTAGACTTGTTGAGTATATGAATCATTCCACATGAGACTAAAAGAGGGCCTTAACTATTAGAGGTTGTAGATTTGACTCCCTTGTGAGTTAAATACCTGGGAAAGATGTGTTTATGCATTTTTATGCATACTGTGCATGTAAGCGGGGGTAACCCTGTGTCAAAAACATAGTAAAACAACAATAAGTAATAATAATCAATGTGATAAATAATAACTAAATTGAATATAAAACTCATAAACATGGCAACTCTTTAATTAAATTCAAAAGAAAAAGGAGTTTAAGTACCTTTGAAATAAATCTCATTCTTTTTATTTTTAACTAATGATAATATTGATTTTTAAATTAATAATGTGGAAATTCTATTTCAGAATAGACATATTTATATGTCTATATAATTAAATATAATATCTTAATATCTCATTTTACCTTTTATAAACAAATTATTCTAGATTTATCTTATATAAAACAATTTTATATCAACTTTGAATGTATAATTTGAAATATAGAAAAAAATGACTTATATAAAATTAACACATCACATTTCTCATATATATTTAAAAAAAGAAATTGTTTTTCAATATAAATTGACAAATTACTGTTTAAAAAAATTATTGAACAAATAAATATTATTACAATATGAATTCTAAATAAAAATTAAAAATACCCATAAAGGTATAGCATAAAATATATGTCAAATAATTTATTTCAACATATATAATATACATATGCATATAACAACTTTTTATTTTTTCTTCTACAATAGTTCAACTTTTTTTATATGCATAAGTAAACTTTTATTTTTCTTCTAAATATTTTCAACCTTTCTATTTTCTTTAAAGTAGAGTTGATAGAATTAGAAATATATATATAATTAGTTTTAACATAAAAGTATGAGAGAGATGGGTACCTTCTTTTACACATAGAAAGAATGAGTGTAAATATATTTTAATTCCACAATCTATTATAAAAAATTAAAAAAATTATTTTAAATATATATTTTAAAATATATTTAAATATATATTTAAAAGATCAGATAACTTGAAATTTTAATTTTGATGAGTAGTTTTTCAATCTTTAAAAAATATATGATATGAAATTTTAATTATGGTAAGTGGTTTTTTCTTGTTTTAAAAAATAAATTCCTTTAGTGGACTTCGTCCTTCTCAACATTGGAATGAATATGAAATTAATATGAAGAAGAATTTACACTATTACTCTTTAGCCAGAGGTGGAAAAAAACAACAACAAAACTCGGAAATGTCTTAAAATTTTTAAATGCTTTAACCCATGGTTCATTCGGTGTCTTATATGCGATTACAAATTGAATTGCTACAGATTTGACTAATTGATATGTAATTATAGTTAATGTAGATTAATTGGTATGTAATTATAATTACTGTAGATTGAATAAAAAACATTTATAAAATTAAGAATTAAAAATAATTTAGCAGACAGATTGATTATTTTTTCATCTGGTTGATATATTTAATTTCACCAATATAAACTTTTCTCTAAATAAATTATCCCAAAAATTAATCACCAAAATATCTACTAACTTTCCATATTAATATAAAATTATAAATTAATTAGCTGCATTATAATTAGGCTGATAGGCCTTCCTTTGAAAGGGACTTTCGTCGCCCTTTTCATTCTCAGGTTGACACCTGTCGTGACATCTGTACACCTCACATCACATCTTGCACTGAGATTTTCGTCAACCTTTTCAACCTACCCGTGACATTTGTACACCTCACATCACATCTTACGCTGAGATTTTATGTTTCGGCATACCGTGACATCTGTACATCTTCCGCTGGTTGCAGCTGTCATGGACATTATGCGTGACATTTGTACACCTCACATCACATCTACCGTTGAGATTTTATGTTTCGACATACCGTGACATCTGTACATCTTCCGCTGGTTGCAACTGTCATGGACATCTAGCGGGCTGAGGACAAAGAGGGTGGAGGAGATCATGTGATCCATTCGCGTCCGGTCCAGAACTGGAGGAATGCTTTGCATCTCCAACCCAACGGCGAAGGGAACAGTGAAAGTCAGGTTCTTAAGGTAAGCATGTGATATTATCGATTTAGTTTTTTGTATTTTGTATGAAGCCCATGGTGCAATTGGGTGCAAACTGGGTTTCTGTGTGTGCTTCCCCAAACCCTCGAGTTCATCTTACACCTGAGACACCCATATGAATCTGAGTAGATTTCTTTTATTTTCATGGAATTTTTTGAAAAAAAGACCCTCAGACACTCCCTCACATTCAGCAAAAGTAAATGTGATCAATCTACTTTAGCCAACCCAGAAGCTTATTTGTGGGAATATATACCTGTATGCATTATCAGTATTTATATATAGCTGCGCTATAGAGACATTAAGGGGATAATAGAAGACATGGACAATTGAGGGCTTTGGTCCTATTATATTGTTCATCTACGGACTAAGTTCCTCCCTCGAGCCATCATTCCCCCTCGAACCTCATCTATCTTGTGTATTTAGATTCGATATGAGTCAATAAACTCCCACCAGATGCATCTGAAACACGGCATACCGGGGGAAGAAACACTGCAGGCGCAAAATGCAGGTTAAAATGGTACAGAGTCATTGGGGGATGTTGGTGGATTGTCACCACATATTATATTATAATTTATACTCATACCTGGCATTTTGGGACTTCATCTTTTGCTTATGAATCGATCGATCAGACTCTTGCAAAGTAGTCCCGTCAGTGGGCCTCTGGTAAAGGATATTTGTTTTTTTTAATTAGGCTGAGAGCAGTGAGTCTCGATGTTGGAGGGAAGAATCATTATCATTTGTTCACTTATAAGATACTATTAAGTATCTTATCACTAGGATTTTTCAAAGCTTGTCCAAACATGAATGATCTTGCCAGATCCTGCCAACTTTAATGTTGAATGGAAAAATCATTTACAAATTATTTACTCAATTATAAAATATTATCATCGCCAAAATTATTCAAAACTTGTCTAAACTTGAATGGTCCTTGCATGATCTTGCGAACTTAAACTTGAATGGTCCTTGCATGATCTTGTGAACTCCAACTCGAATGTTGAATAGAAAAACTAATTTAGCCACCCCATAAAATACTATTACCAAATAAACGAATTTACCCACCCATAAAATACTATCACCAAAATTATGCCAAACTTGGTCATGTTCTTGCGAACTTAAACTTGAATGGTCCTTGCATGATCTTGCGAACTCCAACTCCAATGTTGAATAGAAAAACTAATTTAGCCACCCCATAAAATACTATTACCAAACAAACGAATTTACCCACCCATAAAATACTATCACCAAAATTATGCCAAACTTGGTCTGAAATTCACAGTTTGTGGGAACTCCCGCCAATTTATTTTCAATGAAATGTTTTTAGCTTTTCTTTATCATAATGCATCCAAATAGTACTGTCAGAATTATGGAAGAAGGAAATAAACTTCAGTTCTTGTGGTCAACCAAGGAATGGAAAATGATATAGTGTCTATTAGAATTAGATACTGCTTTAAGGTAATTGTGTCATCTAAGTAAACTTTGATAATATATTGACATGCAACAGATCTAACACATGAAATTTATGATGACTGTGTAAAAGAAACTATATATGTGATGTTTAACATTCTAATTAAAATATATAGAGAATGTTTAATACAAAATGAGGTTGAAATTTGTCTATGAATAAAAGAAAGATATTGTGAGATTGTTGAGCTTTTTATCTTGGCTCACAGACTGTTGTTTTTCAAGGAAGGGACTATGAAGTTTTCTTTGTTCAATTACAATTGTCAAAATTGGAAAAATTAGTTGACTTGAACACATGTTGAAAGGTAATACGACATTGACATGTGAGAGGAAGCAATTATCTTTATGTGTGTGGGATTTTATTTTATTTTTAAAATTTAAATAAATTTTGATAAAATTGAATTATTATTTATTTCTGAATTAATAATAATAATAAATTAGGCATTTGTGCACCATATAACCTCACATTTCTATGCACCATATGAAATCACATTTTATGACTAACCTCACATTTTAATGCCAAGAATATCAATATAGAACTCCACAATCCAGATGATTACCTGAGGAATCTCATTATGGAACTCCACAATGGTAGATGACTAGAACTTGCCACCATATCAGATATTTACAAAAAAAAAAATAATAATAACCCAAAATGACGCAAAAGTAATATTTACCTACAGTTTCCTCTTAGTAGAAATTGCCCATTCTACAAAATCAATATTTATTCATAATGACTTTAAATTTTTCATTGATAAAATAAGTGATAAATTATATGTCAATCAACTTTCATCATCTTAATATTTTAATTATTAGTTTTATTTTGTATTACCAACTTAACACAAATATAACAATATAACAATTATTATTTCAAAACAAAGTACAAATTTTCCAATTCAATAATTTCAATTTAACAAGCTTATCAGCCTCTCTTTGCACCTTTTTTTGAAATGTAGTAGTTTTTTTGTAAAATAATGTTGTAAACTCCTTTTCACTACATCAGGTATGACAGGTTTGTATTTAGATATTATTAATATTTTGGTTCATAGAATCTATGTAATCAAAATATATAATGTTTGATTCAGTCTCTTCGGGCTATTCAACGACAATGCCATTAAGGAGGAGGAAGAATCGAGCTTCACTTCGACTCAGTCGGCTCCGACCATAATGTCCAAGCTAGAGCAGGCTACCAAGATTTTCGGATTCAGCTTTAACAAGGCGAAGGAGTTTAAGGCGCAATTGCAGAGGTTCGAGCAGGGGTAGAAGGGACATTTTAGTATTGATGCCGAGATTTTTGCACGAACTCGGTGCTTCTGGTGGAGTTTTGTAAGATCGTTGGGGATACACTAGAATACAGTGAGTTCTTGAACCATGAGCTCAGGCCCCATCTGAAGGACATCATATCAGCATGAGCTGGTGAAACTCAGCACGATGGCGAGCAGATATTGACTAGAGACACATTTATTGTGATTCGTGAGAATAATCATGAGAAGAGTATTTTTGATTTCAACGTGATGTTGTAATGTACTCTATACATACCTCTAACTTTGATATATCTGTGAGCTTATAATATGTTACAATGTTATTTTTTTTATCCTTTTCATCTAAATGTCTATTTTTTTTTTATCGGTAAAAACTATGCTAATATATTATGTACAGAAGACAAAATTTATATCATGATAAAACAGAGAGAACTAGGCTCTGGGAATATCATCCTAGAGTTGTTGAGGCTAATAAAAAAACTAGCCCACACAGGGGCGCCAACCAGAGAAGCGAAACCATCCAAAGAGCTAGCCCACGCAGGGGCGCCAAACAAAGAAGCGAAACCATCCCAAAAAGCTAGCCCATGCAGGGGCGCCAACCAGAAATCCAGATTATCGCACGTAGGGGAGACTAACGGTAACCAACCCATTAACGAAGTTTCAGAGACATAAACACAAAGCATTGATGCCAAAACTAAGCCAAAACAGAGAGCAAAGAGACCAGAAGACCAGACAGAAGAGCCATATGAACCTTGAGCTCGGGCATCACTATTCGTCCATTTGCACCTCCTCTACCCGGCACCAACCGTAAGCTTCCCTTTCAGCAGTAGTGGGAAAAGTGTCTTTTGCTTTGCTGGTCCTCTCCCTCTGATCGAGCCTGCTTTTCGATGCACTTTCCAGGTCTGAGGCAGGATCTTTAACCTCCTTCTCCGAATTAGTTTCAGGAACCTTTGCTTCTTGCATCTTACTGTCAGTCTTCCTCTGCCCGCGATCATCCAGAAAGTCATCGTCTTCCTGGGAATTTTCAATGAACAGGACCGAAACATGCGCACTAATCTGTGGGTTATTCATGGAACTACTAAAATTGAAGATAGCAGAGCCGAAGGTAGGCAAGGCAGCCGAGCTCGATGCACCCGCATCCATGAATTGACTGGAGTGAAGGGGATTAGCTCCAGTGGAGCATAAATTATTGCAATGACAACAATGGACAACATTATCCACCTTGTGACTGCGAGAAGTTCCTCCTCTGGACGTGCCTCGACGGCTAAGCAGACGATGTCGAGGTCTCACCATTCTCACAGGGGTCAAGGGGAGGAAATTCAAACAGACCACGGAGTGATCCAAACAACCAGCTGTCGGAACTGACTGCAGAATGAGCCAGATAGATAGAGAGGATATCCTGGCAGAGACGGAAAGGCAGGGAAACCGAAATCACAAAGACTTTCTTGAAGGAAGAGCCACCCACATTCGCTGACCATGCGTTGCAACATTGTTTATAGCCTCAACTGCTTTACCTTGGAGCTCACCTGCCATAACTGCAACCTCTGCTTGAGCCGAATTGTCGTGTTGGGCATTTACTATTCTCTGCAGCGTCACCTTATACCAGCTGCTTGCATTACCTTCACCTTTGATGTCTGCCACGTGATGGCTTGTGGCTGGCATGTGGCCTGCCGTCCACTCTCGTCCCACCCTATCTAACACCCGCATCCAGGGGAACTCCATCTTTTTGGACCATATGAGAGCATTCTTGAGCTTTGTCATGTGTTAAAATAGTATTCAGTTGCCCTGTGATTAGAGAGTGGTCAGTCTCCACCCCCACATTGGCCATGAAGTCGGCAACCTTGTTACCCTCCCTTTTTATGTGAGTGAAGGTGATTGCTCTATTTCTGTGGAGCTCAAGTTCTATGGCCTCTAGTCTTGCTTCGAGCCTCCAGCTGGTGGCTATTTTCCTGGCGTGAGATCCATTTAGGATATTTTTGGCCATGTTTATGAGGATCTGAGAGTCTCCTTCCACCTCTAGAGGATGAAAGTTGTGACCCCCAGCAAGTAGGAGTCCCTGCCATAGTCCCTCTAACTCAGCTGAGTTATTGGTGTCCCATCCAATGTTTCCATAATACAATATCAGGGGTTCACCTTCATGATTGCTTATTATTCCTCCAAAGCCTACAAGCCTGGGATTCCCTTTGGAGGCACCATCAAAGTTGAGTTTGAATGTATGCTTTGGTGGGGGCTTCCATGTGACCTGTTTTTTAGTATTGCTTTCAGAATGGTC
>APFE031341302.1:0-42319 GCA_000404065.3 Pinus taeda
AACCATGTTCCTTCAAAAGGAACATAAATAGTGAATAATGCTTCTTCACACACATTGAAGCAAGCTCAAGAGTTGATTTTGTTGAAATGTGACAAGGATTCCCCTTCACAATGCAAGGGTAACCTTCAAATTGCTTGGATTAACCATGTATGGAAGGTTGTGTCACAATTTTGAAAAAGAAAGGAAAGAAAAGTCACAACCCCAATTTGGATGATTTTATTTTGTAAATGTTTCTTTTGTTCCTCCATGGCTAATTTGATATTTTGAGTATCATACATCTTAGGGATGTTCTTGTGAGTAAATGGCACAATATGCTAGGAAAAGTAAAATAATAATGATTCTATATGATATATTTTAGTTTAGATCGATCAATAAAACAGACTCAATACACTTTTCACTTAAAATCTATATCAAATATTTATGGAGATTAAAAAATGTGAGATTATTTTTAGATTCATCAAGATCAATAATAAGCTCAATATCAAATTGGCTCCCAAAAAAATAATCTAATAAACACGGTTTCCATCAGTGCACTTTAGTTATTGCACCAAAGACTTGATATTCCTATACAATTATTTATATTTATTAATGATCTCTTCAACGTAGAATTCAGTTTTTTACCATCATCATTGACACCATTTATCTCTTCCATAACCAATATCATCTATGATAAATAAACGTTAGATTTCCATAATTTCTAATCAACACAAAAACATGATGCCATCTATATAGTTAACCACCACACTATAAAGGATAAACTCAATTGCTTAGGGAATTAAATCAAATCCCAACTCAAGGTTAGTAATCTAATGCCTATTTTTCAAATGAAGAGTAATTATATACAAAAGGATAAGTACAATTTAGGTTAAAAAGACAAGGCAATTTAACTAATAGAAGAAATTACTTTTTTCATAACACTTACCATTTCATCTAAAAATTCTATTGTAAATAGACCATCTCATATATCAATTAGATTACATTGTTTAAACATAGAATATAAATAATTAATAATGAGAACATAACTATATCATAAACAATTAAAATAGCTAAAATTAATTTTAACTATTCAAATTTATTGATCATAATATTTATAAGAATTAACAATAAATGTTTTTATTTTAAACAATAAAAATATCATAGATTAGGTTGGCAATATCATAGTTCACATTATTATTAGTCTAACTATGAATATACGTGATAAAGAATGTGACTAGTTCACTCTTCCATGATAATAAATTTCTATTCCTCCACCAAAGAGAGGAAACATTGAATTTCCATCTCCAAACTATGCACAACGTCAAGTTGAAACCCAAAAATATGTGCTCATGTCTTTCAAAATCGAGTACTCTGCAAGCATTTACCTATATGCAATTTCAACTTTACTATCAATGTATGGTTAATTATGAGGTTTCAAAATCCATTATAGTAGATCCTATCATAGTTGAGATGAACATGCCCACACGAAAGTGCGGGAAAAATTATGAATCATTAAGAAGTAGTTATGGTCAGTAGCACCCTTTTCCATTGATGTCAATGGGGTATAGAAAGAATACATTGGTAAAATAATGCAGATAAAGAAGGGGGAGAGAAAGAAGACATTGTAAGAGATGAAAAATGCATAGAAAATTGGATTTATTCTAGTAGCAGCTTGATTGGGGGAGTTCGGGTTATTGCCATCAATGACACTCAATATTTAATAGTGTTCCCATTGATCGAATGAAAATGGCGTCAACCCATGGTACTCATCCCCATATTATTATCAACCCATGGAATTTACCCATGTACTATAAATTGCATCCGCCCGTGGTATTGTGACATCCACCCATGTATTCATTCACCCATGGGATGGCCGTTGTATTGTGACATCCACCCTCGGTATTCATCACTCTATGGGATTGACCTATTGGTATTTAACTAAAAATATTCTATAAGTAACAAGTCATTTTTTTAAAAAGGATGATTTGTCCGCCACAATGTAGCCTTTACAGTCAGAGGCATGTAGCCATCACATCTCTTCTAAGAGATAAGCTACCATCGCCCTAGCTAGTTTATTTCCATTTCTGATTGTAAGCATGTTTCAGTATTTTCCATTAATGAAATGAAGTATTATTTCCGCTGCATCTTTGTGCTTATGGTTATCTCTGTAATTTGTTGCGTTCCTGTTTAAATTCGGATCAGTGGTATCAGAGCAGGTTATGATTCCATGGGAACGAGGGTTTCATGCATATTTCAGTTTCAAATTTTGTAGTAATATTCAACAAACTTCAGACATGTGCTGCAACCTCCACAGAGCACTTTCTTGGGTCAAGCAGGGAGAATTTTTCTTTTTTTCATTTTTTGCAGGGATTTTTTTGAGCGACTACTTTGCAGATCACATCTGAAATATTTGGTACAAAATTTACAAAAACAAATACCAGATCTAGATTCCTCTCGAAAAATCAGCCAATTTCAAAAAAAAAATGGGTCGAATCGGAGTTCGGATGTGGGAGATATCGCTGATTTAAAATCAGCTATTTTATCAGAATTTTTGTGACGGCGGAACTGTTGCAGCACAAATCTGAGATCTCAGAGTGCCCAGATAAGGATTTCCAATACATGGGAAGATGCAAAATGGCCCTTCTGCTTCTAAAAACAGGTTATAATAAATATTCTGAGTTATATTGGCTGAGTTATGTCCATTTTAATTCTGGAGCAGCATTCAGAGTGGGTTTCCATTGGAGACGTGCCTTTCCACCCCACTTTAGTAGGTACCTGCTTCACATTCATCAGTTTCAACATAGCAGCATTCGGATTGGATTATTTGGAGATGTGCCCTCTCACCCTAGGCTATGTAAGCACATGCTACTTCATCAACAACCAACATCACGGTTATGGGTCAACCGCATAAAATCCTTGTCATCAAAGTCCATTTGCTAGGCCACACACTGTCAGAATCACAGTTGGTCACAAGCATTACAGGGTATCTCTATCCTCGGATCTTCATTTATCAGGGTTTTGGGTTAACCACATAAAACCCTTATCTTCAGTGATTCTTCATATTCAACAAAGGCTTCGTAGGAGGGAACTTTACGCAATGGGGACCATTGCTTCTTAAGGAGGGAGGAATGATCCGAATGGAAAATGGCGTCAACCCATGGTACTCATCCACCCATATTATTCATCAACCCATGGAATTTACCCATGGTATTGTAAATGGCATCTGCTCGTGGTATTGTGACATCCACCCATGGTATTCATTCACCCATGGAATTGGCCCGTGGTATCGTGACATCCACCCATGGTATTCATTCACCCATGGAATTGACCCATGGTATTGTAACTAAAAAAATACTATAAGTAACAAGTCACATTTTGTAAAAGGACAGATTGTCTGCCACAATGTACCCTTTACAGTTTAGAGGCATGTAGCTGCCACATCTCTTCTCAGAGATAAGCTACCATTGCCTTAGCTGGTTTATTTCCACTTGGGTTTTAATAAAATGTTTCTTTGTGGTTTTGTTTATTGGGCATTCTCCTATTTTTCTTCTGGCAATTCAAATTTTCAGATCTTGGGGGCCTTTCCCCCAAGATCCATTGCAAGTTTTCAGATCTTGGGGGTCTCTCCTCCCAAGATCCACTTCAATCTTTTAGATCTTCGGGGCCTCCTCCCAAGATCCGGATCACCATTAATGATAAAGTGAGGGTTTATTAGAAATAATGTTGTAAATCATGAAAACTTATATCATTGATGTCAAAGGGGAAGTCAAATGAAGCTATAAATGGCATGGTTGGATAGTTCTCTTTGATACCATTCCAACGATATATCACAATTGATAAAACTCCTACCAAATAATAAGATATGCCAATTCAAATTTGAAAGTGAAAATAATGGGAAAACACCAAACTTTTAAATGCCAATCAAATTTAGATTAGACATATGATCCTTCATTGAAATCCATAGAAAATGGTACAACGAGGTGCACACTTTCTAACAGGTTAAAGATTTTACATCTTAAGGCTTATCTAATCATTGAAGAATGCATGATTGATGGATAGTGATATGACATGCAAGACCTTGAATTCCTTCACCATATCACTTTTCCTCTGCCACATTGGTCCAAATAGTGCATGAAACATGACAGGCTTTGAAGGATGTCAAGTTGACCTTAGAAGATGATGTGGAAGTGTGACTAAAAGCACACATGGGATCTATAATGACACATGGTAGTGAGAGATTTGGTGCTCATGATGACATGGAAAATGCCACATGGCATGATGACTTGGCAATTTGGTTGATCAATTCCATGGTTTTTGAGTGACCTATGGCTCATCTAGGTCACACCACATGTCAATGATGATATCAACATCATTTTTCCATGGAACCCAAGAGCAGGGAACTTGGTGAAGGGAACATGGAGATTCCTCAATTTATGTCAACCCCAAAACCTTAAAATCACATCAATCTTGATCAATCTCATGTTCTCCCTCTTATATATATGATTGTAGTCAATTCATTTTTTTGTGTGATGAATCATTGAAAGGATTTGTTGACAATTTTGGACCTGCCAAGATTCAAGGGATCTCCCCATTAAGAAGTCCCAACTAGACCTCAGACTATTTGGAGTAGGAGTCCTAATAATGGGTGGTAATGTGGTGCCTTGATAGCAGTAGCGTGCAGAGGTAAGTATGATTACTTTGGTCAGAAGCAAGTGCATGACCTTGTAGCAAGTCAAGTAAGATGCATGGGGGATCTAACACATGGAGGAGAAAATAAAGTGTGTCCCTTAGAATCTTGTAATAGTACACAGCCTAGTACACAACCTGAAAGGAAAACATGAGCGAAATGACATCACAAGCTGGAAAGCGGAATAGTCCACAAACCAAAATGACGGGTTAATCCAACAACATGCCTTCAACAAGATTCATACAATTTCATGTAAAATAGCTCATAAGAAAGTGCATAAGTTAAACACCATACATTTCTAAAGCAACTAGAATAGTCCAACTGCAATAACAACATACACATGAAAACATGTTGGCTCAGTTATTATTATTATAAGTGAAAGTTCCATCCATACATATACTAGTGATAACCACTAGCCAAAATAGTGGAAAATTACAGTCATGAAAACTTTCTCCTTCAAATAAGTATGCTCACTCTATGCTATGGAGAAGCCAAGGCTCGTTGCAATACTCCCAACCCTTCTCTACACCTAAGCCTAGCTAAAAGAATCGCTCCCAAAAGCATGTTATACGATTTATGAGGTTCTATTTATAATAAAGGGTGGGGTGACCATTCACATTCCCCTTCGACTCTTTGCCTACCCTCATGACTCTTCAACTTACAAATAACTCATTACATTACATAGTGACTATTCACATTCCACTACTAACACTTGGAATTTCACTTAAAACATACTTACAAATAATATACATTTTCCGCATGTACCCAGGTGAGAAAAAATAGGCTAGAGATAGCGTAATGTGACAAAACACTACAAATAAGATGTTTGGGGAAAGTCCAACTCGACAACATCCACTTGATGACTCTTGATTCATACTAATAACAAGCTTGGTATTGTGCTATGGTGTCCCCATACTATTTGATAGTATCCTTTTGGTAACAGACTCTTGCTTCCATGGCTCATGGGCATAAGGTCTTGGAACCTTTTTCCAACTCATTCTGAAGCATGCACAACATGGCCTTGACTATGGCAGGACCACCAATGTACGTCTACATGCTTTCTGGACTCATCTCCAAGTCATCGTTGGTGGCCTCTCACCTTAGCTGCTCCATGTACCTGTCGATCTCTAGTCAGACTTGGTTCATCTCCTTGTCTACAACAAGGGAGTCGATTTTCAGAATGTTATGTGTTCTCACCATGACATAAAAACTCTTGAATAACCGTGCATATGAAACCTGTATGTTACTGACGAATGAGGCAATTTGCTCATATTTTTGGATCTGCATTCAGATATTTTCTTTGTTTAGCTCTATTTGTAGATTCATCATATTGGGAAAATGAAGCAGGCCTCCTTTGTACTTCATTTTCCATTCTTGAACATGGGTGATAGCAATGGTATGTCTCTGAGACTTTGAACAATCTTCCTGCTCCAACCCTGGAAACCAAATAGATGGGAAGCTGCATAATGCATGGTGAGAACTTCGGCATAAATTTTCTACATGGTGACCTCAAGAGTTGATATTTCAACAAGTATCAGTTTCCTCATTTCTACCACTACAGATTATGCGGATTGTTCTTCTTTCTTCCTGGCTACTTGCAAGTTCTTTGCCATCTATTCATTATCTGCAAACAAAACTTAACATTTGATCTCGTGGCTCCTGCATAAGCTGTAGTGCCATCGGTGATGGTGAGTGGATGATTTCTAACATATGGAACTATAACCCTTTCCTTCATAAATGCAGGTGATGTGTGATCATCCAGGAAATTCTTTCTCTGCATGTATACAATCTTCTATTACATCTCATAAAATGACAGATTGTACACTTCCATCACTGGATCATTGTTAAGAATAAAAAGCTCTCCTTGCTCGTTCGGGATTGGTTCTGATACTAGAGGTGGTGGAGACTGTGGGGTTGTCTTCGATGCTCTTGGTATGAGTTCCATATATTGGTTCTATCCCAACTCCATGTCTGTTGCTTCAACCATTTTCTTAATCTACTGAGAAAGCTCCCGATCCTGCATTTCCTCACCCTGATATTCATGTGCTAGTTGTTTTGACTCCTCAACCTGTATTGGCACAGTTTGCTCTGTCATCATGCCATGCCCTTCTTCCCATTCCCATTTTTGCTTCTCTTCCCTCTCTCTCATTCTTATCTCCTCTTCTTGTTCAGGCTTCTTCTCTGTTTCCTATAACTTCCTTTATGCTTCCTCGAACGTTTTATTTTCTCTCTTCCTCCATTCTACTCTCTTTATCCATTGTTGCCTCTTTGCTTTCAATGCCAAAGTTTCTTTCTTCAAGAAAGGATATTGTTTGAAATTATAGGCTTTCTCAACCTATGCCTTCTTGGAAGTATTCCACTTACCCTTGTCCTATACCAGTATGCTTCTTATTGTTGTCGTTGTTGCCTCCTGTGGTGGTGCTTCCTGTAGAGTAGCTTTCCACTTAGTGGCTATACTGACTCGTTCATTGAGCTTGGAGTGGTTGTAACAATACCATCAAGGGTGTTCCTTTGCTCAATGACATGCCCTATGGATCCATGGGTAATACACCCTCACACAGTGATTCTTGAAAATCTCATGGGGATCATACAGATTGTAGTATCTAGTGTTGAACTCAAACTTTGTTATCTTCTTAGCTTTGGCATCCACATCTCTCAAGCTCTTGATCATGTACAATCCAATCCAGAAAGGAAGAGTAGGCCAAGGTGCCTTCTTCCTCCCATGTAGCCATGTTGATAACCTAGAATAGATGTGATATGTGATCTCTTCCATGACCAACTTGATTTTGGCATACTTTTGTAGAACATGTGGAGCCTTCTCTCTGCCAAACATCCTAATGAAGGTGCCACCGGGTGAGGCATACCAATATGCAATGTTAAGTGATGCCTTCATCGCTTCTTGGGACATGCAAGGTGGATCCTACTCAAAGATCAACTTGTACATCGGGGCAATGAAATCATCAGCTAGCCTTGCCATAAATTCTCAGTAGTTGCACTCAGAAAGAGACTTCCAATAAATATTAACGACATTCTCTGATGGTTTCCATCTCCAACCCATGCCAGGAAATTTATGTTGGGCATAGATTGCATCGAGTAAATATGCAAACAAGTAGAATATCGCTTGCTCATCCTTGGGTGGATTTCAGGTGTTAGTCATATGGACTTTCAACTGATGGGTCAAGAGATCCAACCAGTTGAATAGTTTTCCATCATTCACCAACTAGTCCAACAAAACCACCCAACTTTGTAGAAAGGTCTCTGTGATCTCTCGACTATACAATCTACATGCAAATATGATCAAGAACTGGTAGGCATTTTTGAGTGACTTCATCTTATAAACATGATTGGGTGTTGATCTCAACTTTGATGGCCCTTTCACCCAATGCTTTATAATATATCAGGTGTTCATGAAGATGTTGGCGGCATAGAAAAGTTCATCCATGCAGTTCATTGGCTAAGGTAAGTGATACATTTGATGATAATTCTCCATCTTGAAGGTAGTAGGCTATGTTCCACTTACACTGCTTAATGTCATAATCTTGGCATTTCTGTGTGAGACAATCCAGTGGATGATGTCTACATAAGGGATGGTGGGGTACCTACATGCAACCTTGTGTAAGCCTGACCTATGGATATTGACATACACCTGTTGATTCTCTAGAGCTTCCTTAAAGCCCCCTTCAAAGATATCCTTGATTTCATGCCATGTTAACTTCATGCCCTTCCCAATGAATAAATGAGTGTCTATATAAACTAGAAAATTCACTGAAACCTACTCAACTACATCCCTAATGCAACTTTCAATAGTATCCTTTGATTTAGATCTCTTGAAATCCATGTTACGTGTAACTGTTAAAGAGTTTCTCAAAAATTGTTGTACCTAGAGATAGAGAGGAAACTCATGCATGCAAATATTAGCATGAAACAAAAATCACTTCAAGAAAAGACCAAACAACAAACTAGGAAACTGTTGCAAAGAACTATGAAATACTGGCTCTCAGAGGTGACCAACTCCCAGCTACTTCTACACATTGCGCAATTCTACCTTCCAGTTGGCAGGTGTTGCTCACTAGAACTGAACAATGTGTAGTTAAGTCACACTTATTCCAACTAAGACTATGCATTGCGCAATTCCAGTGATCAAGGCTTAGGATTACTCCTACTTGGATCCAAGGCTTGGTAGCCTCTGTGTAATTCCTGGAGCCAAGACAGAGCCTTGAGATCGATAAATGCAAAGTGCATGCATGGGAAGAGCTAGATTCAGGCCAAGGAAGCCCAAATATTCCCAATGGAAACATGAAAATGAGAAGATATGAAAGTGGAAGTGAAGGTGGGTGTATATATCAGTGTATAATGATGCATGCAAATAAAACAAGTGCAAGAATCAATCAAATTGAAGAATAATGAAGCATGTGGAGAGATTCACTGCAACGACAAATGTTAGTGCAAAAACTAGGTTATGTACGCAACACTTGGGAACGGCAATGAAAAACTTAAAACAACACTTTTACAAGATAAACCAAATAAAAAATCCAACATCCGTTCAATAAAATGGGTAAAACAACACTCTCACAAGAAAAGCACACAAGAGTGATAGAAAAATAAGCAAAAGACTAGAAAGGGAAGACTTACTCGAAAAAGTTGCAATGACCATGTCGAAGATTCCTAGATCTCCTTAGAAATTCCAGAGCGTCAAGATCAAATGTGAAAATGAGCTTTAGAAGCATCTATTTGATGGATTTAGTCAATTTAGGGTTTATGACGCAAAGGCAAAAATTCTAGGAAAAAGTGACACTTGGCAGTAGTTTCCAAAAATAGCTGATCCAGGTGGATGTTGGTGGCCACCCACCTATCCCATTTGGACCCCCACAATTGTCTCTTTCAGTCTTTTCAGTTTCCTTAATTGTTGCACAACTTACTATTTTTAGCAGTTTTTCGGGTCCTGAACTTCCGGATCCGTTTTGAGGCCCTAAACGACGTTTTTTGGGGAATCTAGGGGCAACATGGGTCCATGCAATGGGCCAATGTTGCCCGTTCCAAAAATGGTAGTTCTCGGATAGATATTTCTAACGAGCTATCATATGCGTCAAACAGAGATCGAATGCCAAAGTTACGACCCCGGGAAATTGATGTACCAATTTACCCAAAACGGGGCCCACAATTTGGCGTTTCATCTTCTAAGGGTCGGTTTTGGAATGTGAAGGGTTTTCCATTGTTTCTCAATAATAAATAGGCCTTCGAGCCTCATTGTAACAGAAGTTTCGGAACAGTTCAGAGGCATGTAGCCGCACATCTCTTCTCAGAGATAAGCTACCATCGCCCTAGCTGGTTTATTTCCAATTCTGGTTGTAAGCATATTTCGGTATTTTCCATTAATGAAATGAAGCATTATTTCCATGGCATATTTGTGTATATGGTTATCTCTGTATTTTATTGCGTTCCTGTTTAAATCCGGATCATGTCCCTAGGTCCCATTGTTGTTCTGGATCTCTTAGGCCAAGTCACTTTCATGCTATGGGCGAGGGAGTGACCAAAGACCTAAAATCTCTCTCATAGGTTTGTCTTCGAGTGACTGTGGACTAAAGTTGCCAGTTCTGTGCCAGTAACCTAGGGATTTAAGCCACTTTTTCAGGCGCATAGTCTAATCCGCTTCCCATAATGTAATAAAAGCTCAGAATCAAGTAAAGTACAGGGAAATAATGAAGCAAAATAAATAAACTCAACAAGACCTTAATTAGGCCCCTACTATCCATGACAGGCATTTCGTCAAACATACCATCGACATATAACCTATATGTGTAAACAACATAATTAATT
The DNA here is from genome assembly GCA_000404065.3 of Pinus taeda. Classification (NCBI taxonomy): domain Eukaryota; kingdom Viridiplantae; phylum Streptophyta; class Pinopsida; order Pinales; family Pinaceae; genus Pinus; species Pinus taeda. The sequence continues at coordinate 10,481 of APFE031341302.1, forward strand.
ATAGGGATCTCATACTTATTTGAGACTCACTATGGACCAGTGTTCCCTCATGCCATTTTCTGCATTCTTCTCTATTAGGTCATAAATACATTATCCATTCATGTACAAGTAAAAACATGCTGAGAGTCGTACATAACTTCTGTCATAAAATGTACATATAACCAACATAATAGGAACATAAATACCATGAACATATCAAGCATCAAAATCCATATATACATCAGTAAATTTTCGCATGAAAATCAAGGGAATGATTTCTCATTATTGAAGGAAATAAACCAACCAGAGATGGGACTAGCACGTTCCACCTGACCATAGAATGGCTAAGCCAAAACTCTCTTCGATCATTCACACCCGTTCCATATTCCAAGCATGAATGTGGGACACAAACAAAAAGAAATCAACCAGGGAATACTAAGGCTAAACCACATCACCCTCATCAATAGAAACCAGGCTTTACCATAATCCAACATGGATCACTAGGCCAACATAATGAACACATCATAATCGACACATGATCTTCACTCGATCACTAGGCCAATCAAGCATGGATGCAACTGGATTTCTCCACCTCCACTGTGAGGAATTTTCCTATCTCCTAGCCTCTCAGGCTTTACCACAATCCAAACCTGGATCACTTGGCCCTAAACTGAGACCCACTCTCTAGGCTTTATCGAATATCCCAAACCTGATATTACTAGGCCAAATGTAGAGCAAACCAACTCTAGGCTTTACCATATATCCTACCATTCATCAACAAGGATTCCTAAGCCATCCGAGGTAGCACAAAATATGGCTTTGACACAACCCACAGTCTGGTTCAGGGGTTACTAGGCCATGTGTTCTATCATTTCGGAGATCCACCTCACTCATCTTCAAATCCATCTAGGAATCCACCTCAACCAAACATGAGAACCCCATCACACCATGGCTATCTGGGAATGGCAAGGCTAGGATGAAAAACATTGTCACACCTAGCAAAACCCATGCCATGATAGAAAAGAACCACATGCAATGTCATGAATGCCAAATCTAACAAGGAAAATACACATGCAAGTCAATACCTGCAATGATCTTGTTGTACCTGCTTGATTATGCCTTCCCCACTTGATCTTTGCTTCCTCTTGCCTTCTTTGCCTTTCTTTCTCCAATGCCAAAGTGATCCAAGAAAAACTCTAAGTATCCAAGAGTATGAGAGAGAGAATAATGAAAGAGCTCAAAATTTAAACTTACAAAAGGTTACCAACTAATCCTCATAAGCCTTTTTTAAAATGGGGCCTCTATTTTCTTCATTTTCCATTATTTTCCTTCATTTTCCTCCTCACATGCAACTTACAACCTTTCACCTCCTTTTCTCCAAATTTCCATTGTTTTCATAAATAATTATGCCAAAAAATGCCATTTTTCCTTTCCAAAGCCTTAGCCATTGCCTTTGCCAATTTCCTTAGCCATAAACAACCAAATGAACACCCCCTAGGATATCCTGCCCAACACTCAACTTGGAATAAGTGTCCCATTCATCCATGGTTATTGTTTTTAACTTTTATTACATGGAATTTTCTCCGGGATTGTGATGCAGGAGCATCATCTCCGAAAAACACCTTGTATTTTACCTAAGCTAGGGGGTTTCATGTTTTGAAGAAATATTAAAATTCCATGTAAATATTAATATTATTTTGAGTGATTAATTAATTGTTTAAGAGAAATTAGTTTCTAGATTATTTAGAATTAATGAGGGAGCCTAAGTTGGAATTAGTTTCTAAGTTTTAGGGATGAGAATCTATCTTTTAGGGATGTTGAGAGATTTAAGGGTTTGTTGAGGAATTGAAGGGATAAAGCATTAAATTAGCTTATTTTTAAAATTGTGTAAATAGGCTTGAGAATAGTGAGAGGAAGAGAGAGCTGGTTTGGAACAACCAAGGCTGTAAGCCTTCAGAAATTGTAAGGGTCATCATTCTGGAATATCAGGCCAAACAAAGTTTGTAAGTAATCTTGTTTTGGGTTCAGATTATATATATACATTTGGTGATTAGTTGTGAAAGTTATAGTTATTTCTGGTTAACTGTATATATGTGATTGAAGTATTGATTGTTGGGAAGCTTGACCAAAGGAAACCTGTAGTAAAAGCGAGATCGATTTATGTGTCCAAGCTAAAAGGATTGTTATTAATATAACAATTGTTATCTGTGCATGAGTTAGGATTGGTTGTGTCATATCGATCTGTATTTGATTAACAGAAAATGAAAAGAAAAGGGCGCCAACATTTTAATACATTTTAAGTCTGCAGTTTTGGAGTGAAGTCCTGTACGCAAAACGCTATTATGTCAAACTTGTGAAATCCTGAGTGATCGATAGCAGATGTTAGAGTGTTGAGAGCGTTGTTGCATTAAATGTTTGATTGCAGAAATAGCCTTTGGTAAATGCGTGAAACAACAAAATATAATATTATGCATAACTTATAATCTTATGCATAACTGAAACGAATGTTTGAGTTGTGAGTTTAACTACAGATATACGGAGGGATGGTATATACCTACAGCGTAAATGTATTTTGTTGACTGCCAAATGCTGAAAGAACAAGAAATACGTTGAATTCATAGTCCAAATGGTTTGCAGAAGACTGAAGCCTAGTTAAACATATATTGACAGAAGACTGAATGACGAGTTAATAGCTTTGAAAGTGCGCAGATCTGATTTGAAATGGTGACAGCGCTAGCATTCAAAAGAGATGGTGAGTTAATATATATTGACAGCGCAGGTTTGGGTTCAATTCAGCAGAAACAAATCTGGATTGGATTGCTAATAACCCAAAGTAGAATGTGAAAAAATTGGATCTGGAACGTGAAAAATTCCAAGGTCTCACGCAGGCAAGATAACACAGGTATGTTTTAATTCTAAGGATGCAAATTCAATTATCACAACAGAGCTATTGCTGGAGAAGGGACAGTGTTTTTCCTGCTGAGATCATATTTAAATTGTAGACAGAATATCTCATAAGTTCTGGATTAATTGAATTGGTGTGTTTGGATTTTAATTTCTGTTCGGAAGCTTCCGCATGTATCTCTGTTGAAAATTGCCCAGTGGATGGAATCACTTGGAGTGAATTTGGAATGACATTTTTATATGCATAGCTCAATAGAGATTTTGGGCATGACGGTTTGACCGTCATCATTTTGAAGAAATCAATTTGTAAAATGCCAGAGAGCAGTTGAATGAACTGAATGCATTAAGAATGCTGAGAGAGCAATTTTGCACCAAATGCAGAGCAGAAGTCAGCGTTGATTCATCAAAATGGACTGAGGTTTTCTTTACTGTTTGTTCAAGCCATGTTAATGCATATTGCTATTGAATCTTGTTTGACATAATTATATGCAATCAAAGAATTAGTGCATGATTTTTTATTGTAATTAAACCAGTTCATGTGTTTAATGACAGAACGAATGAGCAAGATGTGAGAATTGTTGAGCGCGTAATGAATTCTCATGGATACAATTATCTGGTAAAATTCTGGGTGAATTATTATATAGACTCTGCAGGCGTTAGATGTGATCGAATTGCAGATTTCGTTGCAGATTTCATTGAAGGTAAATGCATGAAGAAGAAAGGATCCGGCTTATGCAGGCAGTCTGCATCAATTTTTAAAGACAAAGCGTTGAAGGGCGATGAGAAAGGTAAGTGCATTGCTGACATATGCTGAGCTCGATTGTGAATGTATTGATTTAATGAACCAATACCAAAACTAATGGAATGAGGGCGCATCATGAATTTAAGTAAGCGCTCCTAGAGTTAATCCAGTGATTTGTGTGGACTAGTGTCCTTTGAGTAAAGATGGATGGTATTATAATTGCTATTGGTTGATTGAGTAAATAATGTTAAGATTGTATTAAAGGAACAAGAGCATATTTCTTTTGTTGGCTTATGATTGTACCCAATATTAAAAGACATGTGAATTGGTGGTGGTAGAATGGAATTGAGGGACTAATGAGATATGGTATATGGATTGTGGGAACATTTGAGTTGTTTGAAAATTTAACGCTTAAAAAATGGTTGTGTAATGTACCAAGGATTGGCGCTTTTGATTTGGGCAAAAGCTGAGTAGCATGTTTGATATGCATTATTGTTGAAGGTCCTGGGTATTGCAGGGTGAGCCTGCATCAATTTTTGGTATCAGAGCTCGGCTCTGTTGAATGTTTATTTTCTGAATGAGAACTGAAATGTATTTTTGACTGTATGATGAATGATGAAAGGAAGATCAGAGTTTTAAATCTGATATGCAGCATACATAATTGCAAGTGAACAGGATTACACTGAAGGAAATTACAGAGGCTAATAAAGCACGAGATTAGGCCGCTGAGATGATTTTCTGATTTGAAATTTATGATTGAGGTTTATGGTTGCAGAGAAGATGATGGCATTGAACCTGGCATTCAGCTAAAGGCTGAATAAGGAGGACAATTGCAGTGTCCTGAAGAAGAAGGTGAGTTGAAGAGATAACCCAGAAAGAGAGCAGAGGAAAGTGCTCAAAAGGTTCCAGAAGCAGTGAACCAAGTACTTACCAAAAGACTGAGTGAGGAGAGCTTGGTGAGGTAAGTGACAGCAGAAGAGATTGCTGTCGTAAAGGCTAGTACAACTCATGGGGAGTGAGAAACTCATGGAGAAGGCGATCATGGAGGATCAAAGAAGAGGTTCAGAGGAATGCCACAGCGATGAGATGACTGCAGAAGTCAGAGAAAGAGAGATTGCAGTAATGAAAGTGCAATTGTAGGTACAAGAGGAATGGCTGCAAGAGCAGAAAAACCAGAATAGAGGATGGATCTTTCCACTAAAGGGAAAGAAAGTGAAGCGGCATAAGCTACAACAGAAAAGAGATCGACAGATAAACATGCAGTTAATGGAAGAGCTGAAGAAACTCGAGCAGATGATGGATGTACAATTGAAGTGTACGCAACTCAGAGCAGCTAAGTTGGAAGAGGAGGTTTCCGTTGATCAAATAGAGGAGGAGATCATTGACGATTTCTTGAATTACTGGGCAGATCCAGATCAGCTGGATAATGTGAACTCTTGTGTTTTTATAGCCGACAGTTGTGATGTGATTACAGGTTTTGTTGAAGAGGAAGTTCATGTACATGAAGAAGATGATCAACTGGAAGAGCTGGTATATGAACCGACGATTAAAGTTGTTGAGACTTGTAGTTTTCAAACTGACAAGTTGTGTATGAATGCAGGGACTGTAAGTGATGGTGATGTTATGCTTCAGCAATGCCACAGAGAAATTGCATTGTTGGAATATTTGTTGAAGAATTCGGAGTATGACAGGGAGATGGCAGAAGAAAGAGTTCAGTACAGTGAACGAGTGCAGAAAGATATTATGGAAGCAGATGATGTGGGAGAAAGACTGGTTGACAGTCTTGAGAATTCTTCAGAGGATTACTTGGGCAAAGAGAATCAACATACTGATGTGTTGATAGTGGAGGAGAATTCAGAACAACATACTGAAGTGTTGGCAAAGGAGGACAAGGCACTTCTGCCTTCTGATTTTTATTCTAAAAAGTGTTTTGTAAATGCAGGTATTGTTGCAGAACATTTGACTCAATTGAGCAGTCAAATGAAGGAAGAGGAATTTTTCTGTCCAGAAGACAAGAGGGCATGGATGATCGGGTGGCAGTCAGAACAGAAACAAGCAAAGAAACAAGAAGTCAACAAGTGACAATACAGATAGAGAAAGTAAAAACTGAGCAAGTCGTCTTAGCTCAGCAGGCAGCAAGAAATCAACAACCGGGAGATTATTTGGACCGAGAGATTGAAAGTATTAGAAGACGGATGACAAAAGAATCCCGGAAGAGACCAGCAGCAGCAAGAAAGAAAAGGAAAAATCACAAGAGAAAGACAGCGAAAGATTGCAAGAGCAGAGCAAGTGGAGCACTACAACACAAAATATGGAAGCCTGGAGAACAACAACAATTAACAACAACAGTAAAGCAATTGACAAACAAAGAAAGATTACAAAATAAAATTTGGGATCCTGGAGGAAATATCCAGACTTATGACCAGGTGGTCATGAATTTTCTTACATGGGGAGTCTAATGCAGGAGCATCATCTCCGAAAAACACCTTGTATTTTACCTAAGCTAGGGGGTTTCATGTTTTGAAGAAATATTAAAATTCCATGTAAATATTAATATTATTTTGAGTGATTAATTAATTGTTTAAGAGAAATTAGTTTCTAGATTATTTAGAATTAATGAGGGAGCCTAAGTTGGAATTAGTTTCTAAGTTTTAGGGATGAGAATCTATCTTTTAGGGATGTTGAGAGATTTAAGGGTTTGTTGAGGAATTGCAGGGATAAAGCATTAAATTAGCTTATTTTTAAAATTGTATAAATAGGATTGAGAATAGTGAGAGGAAGAGAGAGCTGGTTTGGAACAACCAAGGCTGTAAGCCTTCAGAAATTGTAAGGGTCATCAATCTGGAATATCAGGCCAAACAAAGTTTGTAAGTAATCTTGTTTTGGGTTCAGATTATATATATACATTTGGTGATTAGTTGTGAAAGTTATAGTTATTTCTGGTTAACTGTATATATGTGATTGAAGTATCGATTGTTGGGAAGCTTGACCAAAGGAAACCTGTAGTAAAAGCGAGATCGATTTTTGTGTCCAAGCTAAAAGGATTGTTATTAATATAACAATTGTTATATGTGCATGAGTTAGGATTGGTTGTGTCATATCGATCTATATTTGATTAACAGAAAATGAAAAGAAAAGGGCGCCAGCATTTTAATACATTTTAAGTCTATAGTTTTGGAGTGAGGTCCTGTACGCAAAACGCTATCATGTCAGACTTGTGAAATCCTGAGTGATCGATAGTAGATGTTAGAGTGTTGAGAGCGCTGTTGCATTAAATGTTTGATTGCAGAAACAACCTTTGGTAAATGCGTGAAACAACAAAATATAATCTTATGCATAACTTATAATCTTATGCATAACTGAAACGAATGTTTGAGTTGTGAGTTTAACTACAGATATACGGAGGGATGGTATATACCTACAGCGTAAATGTATTTTGTTGACTGCCAAATGCTGAAAGAACAAGAAATACGTTGAATTCATAGTCCAAATGGTTTGCAGAAGACTGAAGCCGAGTTAAACATATATTGACAGAAGACTGAATGCCGAGTTAATAGCCTTGAAAGTGCGTAGATCTGATTTGAAATGGTGACAGCGCTAGCATTCAAAAGAGATGGTGAGTTAATATATATTGACAGCGCAGGTTTGGGTTCAATTCAGCAGAAACAAATCTGGATTGGATTGCTAATAACCAAAAGTAGAATGTGAAAAACTTGGATCTGGAACGTGAAAAATTCCAAGGTCTCACGCAGGCAAGATAACACAGGTATGTTTTAATTCGAAGGATGCAAATTCAATTATCACAACAGAGCTATTACTGGAGAAGGGACAGCATTTTTCCTGCTGAGATCAGATTTAAATTGTAGACAGAATATCTCATAAGTTCTGGATTAATTGAATTGGTGTGTTTGGATTTTAATTTCTGTTCGGAAGCTTCCGCATGTATCTCTGTTGAAAATTGCCTAGTGGATGGAATCACTTGGAGTGAATTTGGAATGACATTTTTATATGCATAGCTCAATAGAGATTATGGGTATGATGGTTTGACCGTCATCATTTTGAAGAAATCAATTTGTAAAATGCCAGAGAGCAGTTGAATGAACTGAATTCATTAAGAACGCTGAGAGAGCAATTTTGCACCAAACGCAGAGTAGAAGTCAGCGTTGATTCATCGAAATGGACTGAGGTTTTCTTTACTGTTTGTTCACGTCATGTTAATGCATATTGCTATTGAATCCTGTTTGACATAATTATATGCAATCACAGAATTAGTGCGTGATTTTTTATTGTAATTAAACCAGTTCATGTGTTTAATGACAGAACCAATGAGCAAGATGTGAGAATTGTTGAGCGCGTAATGAATTCTCATGGATACAATTATCTGGTAAAATTCTGGGTGAATTATTATATAGACTCTACAAGCATTAGATGTGATCAAATTGCAGATTTCATTGCAGATTTCATTGAAGCTAAATGCATGAAGAAGAAAGGATCTGGGTTATGCAGGCAGTCTGCATCAATTTTTAAAGAGAAAGCGTTGAAGGGCTATGAGAAAGGTAAGTGCGTTGTTGACATATGTTGAGCTCGATTGTGAATGTATTGATTTAATGAACCAATACCAAAACTAATGGAATGAGGGCACATCATGAATTTAAGTAAAGCGCTCCTGGAGTTAATCCAGTGATCTATGTGGACTGATGTCCATTGAGTAAAGATGGATGGTATTATAATTGCTATTGGTTGATTGAGTAAATAATGTTAAGATTGTATTAAAGGAACAAGAGCATATTTCTTTTGTTGGCTTATGATTGTACCCAATATTAAAAGACATGTGAATTGGTGGTGGTAGAATGGAATTGAGGGACTAATGAGATATGGTATATGGATTGTGGGAACATTTGAGTTGTTTGAAAATTTAACGCTTAAAAAATGGTTGTGTAATGTACCAGGGATTGGTGCTTTTGATTTGGGCAAAAGCTGAGTAGCATGTTTGATATGCATTATTGTTGAAGGTCCTGGGTATTGCAGGGTGAGCCTGCGTCAATTTTTGGTATCAGAGCTTGGCTCTGTTGAATGTTTATTTTCTGAATGAGAACTGAAATGTATTTTTGACTGTATGATGAATGATGAAAGGAAGATTAGAGTTTTAAATCTGATATGCAGCATACATAATTGCAAGTGAACAGGATTACACTGAAGGAAATTATAGAGGCTAATGAAGGACGAGATCAGGCCGGTGAGATGATTTTCTGATTTGAAATTTATGATTGAGGTTTATGGTTGCAGAGAAGACGATGGCATTGAACCTGGAATTCAGCTAAAGGCTGAATAAGGAGGACAATTGTAGTGTCCTGAAGAAGAAGGTGAGTTGAAGAGATAACCCAGAAAGAGAGCAGAGGAAAGTGCTCAAAAGGTTCTAGAAGCAGTGAACCAAGTACTTACCAAAAGACTAAGTGAGGAGAGCTTGGTGAGATAAGTGACAGCAGAAGAGATTGTTGTCGTAAAGGCTAGTACAACTCATGGGGAGTGAGAAACTCATGGAGAAGGCGATCATGGAGGATCAAAGAAGAGGTTCAGAGGAATGCCACAGCGATGAGATGACTGCAGAAGTCAGAGAAAGAGAGATTGCAGTAATGAAAGTGCAATTGCAGGTACTAGAGGAATGGCTGCAAGAGCAGAAAAACCAGAAAAGAGGATGGATCTTTCCACTAAAGGGAAAGAAAGTGAAGTGGTAGAAGCTACAACAGAAAAGAGATCGACAGATAAACATTTAGTTAATGGAAGAGCTGAAGAAGCTCGAGCAGATGATGGATGTACGGTTGAAGTGTACGCAACTCAGAGCAGCTGAGTTGGAAGAGGAGGTTTCCATTGATCAAATAGAGGAGGAGATCATTGACGATTTCTTGAATTACAGGGCAGATCCAGATCAGCTAGATAATGTGAACTCTTGTGTTTTTATAGATGACGGTTGTGATGTGATTACAGGTTTTGTTGAAGAGGAAGTTCATGTAAATGAAGAATATGATCAGTTGGAAGAGCTGGTATATGAACCGACGATTAAAGCTGTTGAGACTTGTAGTTTTCAAACTAACAAGTTGTGTATGAATGCAGGGACTGTAAGTGATGGTGATGTTATGCTTCAGCAATGCCATAGAGAAATTGCATTGTTGGAATATTTGTTGAAGAATTCGGAGTATGACAGGGAGATGGCAGAAGAAAGAGTTCAGTACAGTGAACGAGTGCAGAAAGATATTATGGAAGCAGATGATGTGGGAGAAAGATTGGTTGACAGTCTTGAGAATTCTTCAGAGGATTCCTTGGGCAAAGAGAATCAACATACTGATGTGCTGATAGTGGAGGAGAAATCAGAACAGCATACTGAAGTGCTGGCAAAGGAGGACAAGGCACTTCTGCCTTCTGATTTTTATTCTAACAAGTGTTTTGTAAATGCAGGTATTGTTGCAGAACATTTGACTCAATTGAGCAGTCAAATGAAGGAAGAGGAAGTTTTCTGATCCAGAAGACAAGAGGGCATGGATGATCGGGTGGCAGTCATAACAGAAACAAGCAAAGAAACAAGAAGTCAACAAGTGACAGTACAGATAGAGAAAGTAAAAACTGAGCAAGCCGTCTTAGCTCAGCAGGCAGCAAGAAATCAACAGCCGAGAGATTATTTGGACCGAGAGATTGAAAGTATCAGAAGACTTATGACAAAAGAATCCCGGAAGAGACCAGCAGCAGCAAGAAAGAAAAGGAAAAACCACAAGAGAAAGACAGCGAAAGATTGCAAGAGCAGAGCAAGTGGAGCACTATAACACAAATATGGAAGCCTGGAGAACAACAACAGTTAACAACAACAGTAAAGCAATTGACAAACAAAGAAAGATTACAAAATAAAATTTGGGATCCTGGAGGAAATATCCAGACTTATGACCAGGTGGTCATGAATTTTCTTACATGGGGAGTCTGATGCAGGAGCATCATCTCCGAAAAACACCTTGTATTTTACCTAAGCTAGGGGGTTTCATGTTTTGAAGAAATATTAAAATTCCATGTAAATATTAATATTATTTTGAGTGATTAATTAATTGTTTAAGAGAAATTAGTTTCTAGATTATTTAGAATTAATGAGGGAGCCTAAGTTGGAATTAGTTTCTAAGTTTTAGGGATGAGAATCTATCTTTTAGGGATGTTGAGAGATTTAAGGGTTTGTTGAGGAATTGAAGGGATAAAGCATTAAATTAGCTTATTTTTAAAATTGTATAAATAGGATTGAGAATAGTGAGAGGAAGAGAGCGCTGGTTTGGAACAACCAAGGCTGTAAGCCTTCAGAAATTGTAAGGGTCATCAATCTGGAATATCAGGCCAAACAAAGTTTGTAAGTAATCTTGTTTTGGGTTCAGATTATATATATACATTTGGTGATTAGTTGTGAAAGTTATAGTTATTTTTGGTTAATTGTATATATGTGATTGAAGTATCGATTGTTGGGAGGCTCGACCAAAGGAAACCTGTAGTAAAAGCGAGATCGATTTATGTGTCCAAGCTAAAAGGATTGTTATTAATATAACAATTGTTATCTGTGCATGAGTTAGGATTGGTTGTGTCATATCGATTTGTATTTGATTAACAGAAAATGAAAAGAAAAGGGCGCCATCATTTTAATACATTTTAAGTCTACAGTTTTGGAGTGAAGTCCTGTACGCAAAACGCTATTATGTCGGACTTGTGAAATCCTGAGTGATCGATAGCAGATGTTAGAGTGTTGAGAGCGTTGTTGCATTAAATGTTTGATTGCAGAAACAGCCTTTGGTAAATGCGTGAAACAACAAAATATAATCTTATGCATAACTTATAATCTTATGCATAACTGAAACGAATGTTTGAGTTGTGAGTTTAACTACAGATATACGGATGGATGGTATATACCTACAGCGTAAATGTATTTTGTTGACTGCCAAATGCTGAAAGAACAAGAAATACGTTGAATTCATAGTCCAAATGGTTTGCAGAAGACTGAAGCCGAGTTAAACATATATTGACAGAAGACTGAATGCCGAGTTAATAGCTTTGAAAGTGCGCAGATCTGATTTGAAATGATGACAGTGCTAGCATTCAAAAGAGATGGTGAGTTAATATATATTGACAGCGCAGGTTTGGGTTCAATTCAGCAGAAACAAATCTGGATTGGATTGCTAATAACCAAAAGTAGAATGTGAAAAACTTTGATCTGGAACGTGAAAAATTCAAAGGTCTCACGCAGTCAAGATAACACAGGTATGTTTTAATTTGAAGGATGCAAATTCAATTATCACAACAGAGCTATTGCTGGAGAAGGCACAGCATTTTTCCTGCTGAGATCAGATTTAAATTGTAGACAGAATATCTCATAAGTTCTGGATTAATTGAATTGGTGTGTTTGGATTTTAATTTCTGTTCGGAAGCTTCTGCATGTATCTCTGTTGAAAATTTCCCAGTGGATGGAATCACTTGGAGTGAATTTGGAATGACATTTTTATATGCATAGCTCAATAGAGATTCTTGGTATGACGGTTTCAACGTCATCATTTTGAAGAAATCAATTTGTAAAATGCCAGAGGGCAGTTGAATGAACTGAATGCATTAAGAACGCTGAGAGAGCAATTTTGCACCAAACGCAGAGCAGAAGTCAGCGTTGATTCATCGAAATAGACTGAGGTTTTCTTTACTGTTTGTTCACATCATGTTAATGCATATTGCTATTGAATCTTGTTTGACATAATTATATGCAATCACAGAATTAGTGCGTGATTTTTTATTGTAATTAAACCAGTTCATGTGTTTAATGACAGAACCAATGAGCAAGATGTGAGAATTGTTGAGCGCGTAATGAATTCTCATGGATACAATTATCTGGTAAAATTCTGGGTGAATTATTATATAGACTCTGCAGGCGTTAGATGTGATCGAATTGTAGATTTCATTGCAGATTTCATTGAACGTAAATGCATGAAGAAGAAAGGATCCGGGTTATGCAGGCAGTCTGCATCAATTTTTAAAGACAAAGCGTTGAAGGGAGATGAGAAAGGTAAGTGCGTTGCTGACATATGCTGAGCTCGATTGTGAATGTATTGATTTAATGAACCAATACCAAAACTAATGGAATGAGGGCGCATCATGAATTTAAGTAAAGCGCTCTTGGAGTTAATCCAGTGATCTGTGTGGACTGATGTCCTTTGAGTAAATATGGATGGTATTATAATTGCTATTGGTTGATTGAGTAAATAATGTTAAGATTGTATTAAAGGAACAAGAGCATATTTCTTTTGTTGGCTTATGATTGTACCCAATATTAAAAGACATGTGAATTGGTGGTGGTAGAATGGAATTGAGGGACTAATGAGATATGGTATATGGATTGTGGGAACATTTGAGTTGTTTGAAAATTTAACGCTTAAAAAATGGTTGTGTAATGTACCAGGGATTGGTGCTTTTGATTTGGGCAAAAGTTGAGTAGCATGTTTTTTATGCATTATTGTTGAAGGTCCTGGGTATTGCAGGGTGAGCCTGCATCAGATTGTTACAATAATGGCTCATGCCTCTTGGTCCTATTTGATGGCTCTTTGGTTGGCATATAATGGCTTGATTGGTTAATTTACCAGCATCTAGCCCCTTAGATATCTGAATCCTTGGATTAATAAGAATTAGAGGCCCCTTGCAGGAAAAACAAAAAAACAAAAACAAAAAAACAAACAAAAAAATACAAAAAACAAAAACTCTCTTATTTCTTTTGTGGCCATCGGTTCTTCACCTTCCTTTTTGAAAACAAGGTGGATCATGATTTGATCTTCCATAGTGAACCATATTTCAATGGTGGCTAGGGTTTGTATCTCCATCAATAAGGTCTTGATTTAACCCTAAGAATGATGTTCCCTTAGTTGTCCTATTTTGGGTTATGTTTTCTCATTTCCTCCTATATTGTTGGAAAGAAAAAAACTTTTAGAATATAGGAATGCACTTGGAAAATACATTGATTAGGTTGAACCATGTGAAGGAATACTTGCATTTGCACAAATATATGTGGAAATAGACTTGGATAAAAGATTTATTGCAACTAATAATCTCTCCTTAGATAAATGGTCCTTCATCCATAATGTGGACAATGATTAACTACCCTTTGAATGGAAATTGTTTCACGAATATGGGAATTTCATTAGGATTAGGAAGAAGTACAAGGAGTAGAAAAATATGGTTTAAGAAGGAAACTAGCAGCAACAATAAAAAATATAAATAGGCCCAACTCACCAAAGTCCAGCCATAAAAAGTCCAGTAAATAAATGGTTGGGGTTTGAAAGCTCCCCCTTTCCCTAAAAAAATTGTTTCCCTTAAAGAGGCCCAAACCTCCTCCTCAAGAAAAAATAAGGAACCAATCTCACTTATTAACATGTATGAAGCTACAGAATAGATGGAAGAAGAGGGGGAAATGCAAGTTGATGTTCAGCAAGAAAGCCCAGTGGAAACCCCTCTTATAATCAAGGAAAGAAAAATGAGGATATGTCATTGTTTTATGACATAACTTTGAATCAAAAAGAGCAAGAGATGGAGTTGGAAGAAGAGGAAGTCTTTCTCTACCCTAAAATTCCTAGAACAAATGAGGGACCTTTCTTAGTGGGCTCCATATATGAAGTGTGTGGAAAAAGAATGATAGAAGGAGCAAGGTCATAACATATCTTAAAAAATAGTTGGGAGGAAAGCAAACATAGATATAATGAGGATCAAGTTGACAAAGATAAAGAATTAGGAGTACAACAAAGAATTGATGTTTTCTTTTTCAAAGGTACGAGGACAACTTGGAAAGGAAGTGGTATCCTCCTTATTCAAGGGAGGCCAAAATCCCTTAGTAAATGATGAAGAAAACTCCTTGAAATGTAGGGGATTAGGTTCACAGAATAAATTTTAAGAAGTAAAAAGTTTGATAAAAAAGCAGAAGCTCGTTATTCTCCTTCTCCAGGAGACAAAAATGGGGGAACAATAAGTTCCCCCGAAATGTAGATCCTTGTGGTGAGATTGTGGGGCAATAACAATTAGTTTGTGGGGTGCCTCTGGGGGTCTTTATAACCTTTGGTTGTCTTCAACCTTCCATCTACTTTCAGCAAATAGTTATCCCCATTAGCTTGTCATTCACTTGTTACATATGTCGTCCTCTGAGATAATTCTAGGTTAAGTAATTATGCCAAAGCATTTAAAACGTTTTTTTGTTTTAAATTGTTTTTTGGATGACCAATGTTATGAGAAGATTAAGGTAGGTGCTTAAACCTTATTAATATTAAATATTTAGAAAGGGTTCATTGTTTACCTCTGAACAGTAATTTGATTTAAACGTGTGTGGATAGTAAGAGATGTAAGAGGCTATGATTTCCTAAATATTCAAACTGAATTTTTAGTTAATCATAAGAAACAATGCAAGTAAACAATTTTTACAGTCCAACAAAATATATTTAATCTTATGAACATGATTGACAATTTATAAATGTAGAGGAGCTTATAAAGACAAACAATCCAATAAACCAATCTCTAAAATATATTATAACTTCAAAGGGGATTTAAGATAGAATGATATTCAGTTTTCTCTTACCCAATTTTCTTCATAAAAACTTCAATACATGCAGAACAACAAAATGAAGTGAAAACATAAGAAACACTCACAAAGTGACAAGTTGTTTGAAGTAAATCCAAAATCCTTTCATTAATGTGAAGCAATTTCAGTTTGATACAATTCTACTTTAGAAAACTCATCCAAGGGTTCAACCCTTAATACATCGAATTGTTACTTATTTATACAAAATATTTGGATTCTAATAACATCTAACTCATTTACAAAAATAGTACAAAAATGTAGGAATGCTTAAACTGTTGAGGTTGTTGGCACTATCTTCAAGGAAATTGTTGATGACTTGGCCCCAAATGTGTTGTCTTGTTGTATGTTTGTTGTAAAAAAAAAAAAAAAAAAAAAAAAAAAAAAATTACTCGATAGTATCACACAACTTATCCAACCTTTCATCATTGGGTATAGAAAGATTTGTTAGCTTTCTATAAAGTTCATCTACTTCGGTATATTTCTCCAAAGTTGGCTTGTTGATGAAAATGTGCTTGATTTCATGTTTGATAGTTAAATCAAACTCCAAGGCTTCTATGAAAGCTTTACTTGTGACATGTCCTTTGATACATACAAACTTGGATTTATATGTTGCAATAGTGTAAATTTTCTCACAATAATCTTCCAAGTTGATTAATGTCATTGGGTGCTACTAACCCTCACAATCGTATTTGATTCAACAAATTAAATTTAGTATGAAATCGTTGGACAACATTTTCCAGAGTTTGACACTTAGTCTCCAACTGAGTCATTAAATTCATTTTCTGCAATACCTTATTGATTTCTAGGATGGCTTCTGTCCTATCTGCAATCTGGATCTGTTTTAACTCAGATTTAGTCTTTGAGTTCAACACTTTGATCATGGATGTAGCCTCAACTGGTTTTTGTCCCAATGTTGTTCTGACTTGTTCAATGGTTGTTTTTCACATGTCAATTAACTCTTCTTGTTCAAAAATAATCCGAATGGATGGCCAAATCTCGATTCTGTCATCATCTATATCTAGC
The DNA here is from genome assembly GCA_000404065.3 of Pinus taeda. Taxonomy (NCBI): domain Eukaryota; kingdom Viridiplantae; phylum Streptophyta; class Pinopsida; order Pinales; family Pinaceae; genus Pinus; species Pinus taeda. Next base: position 26,746 of record APFE031341302.1, read on the forward strand.
CAAATTCTTTCCTTAGCTTGGGCCAAGGTGTGAGCTATTTGTTGTATCTGTGAGATGATAATGGTCAATTGATCATGCCAGAGCATCTAAGATATTTTTTTTTGGGGTTCTGGGTTTTGGTTTTTATGGAGGACCAATAAATAAAACAAATTAGAAGAATGATGTATTTAACCCTTTTAGTTTTTATGGAGGACCAATAAATAAAACAAATTAGAAGAATGATGTATTTCACCCTTTTAGATAGTACTAATAAATAACCAAAGGGATGCTATTTAACTTCACACAGTGATTTAAATTGATAAGATGTGCAGAAAGAATAGTAAGGAGATATGATTACTTTAAATTTCAGATAGAAAGATAAATCATCATAAGTGGGAAAACCTTTAACCAATTTTCAAAAGTTAAACAAAATATGCTTAAAATTACATAAGATACTGACAATTTTATGATTTAGAGGGAGCATTTCAGATAGAGAGTCCAATATCTCAATCTCTTTATAATAATAACTTCAGAAGGAATTTTAAGAATAATTGTAACACATTTATTCTCACCTGATATCTCTATAAAACTTAAACATATGTAGAATTAATAGAATGAATGTAACACATGAAAGACTTACAGAAGAAAACGATATTGTATGATATCAAATTCAGAATCCTTTGCTTTATTATCAGTGATCTAGAAAAAACTTGTACATCAATGCTTTACAAAATTTTCGTATGGAAAGGTACCACCCTTAATAACTCGTAGAAGAGAGTTATTTATACTAGTTTGGATAGTAAACAAAATATCATAAATTGGTCACAAAAATAGCCTGAAAAAATATAGGAAAAGAAAACTGATGAATGATGTGTCTCTATTAGATAGGAAGTTGTTGATGAATGTTCCTTCCAAACATGTTGCATTGTCTTCTTGTTGGGATAGAAAGTTAATCAATTGTTTCACACAATTGATCCCACCTCTTCTCACTTGGTATCTCCAGATTTACCCTTCTTCTAAATATCTCATGAACTTCGGTATATCTTTCAAAATTGGGTTTGGTGAGAAAAAGATGTCCAACTTCATATTTGATTGTGAGATTAGGACTCAAAGCTTCCAAAAACACTTTGCCAGTAATCTGTCTTTTTATCCCTGCAAATTGACCGATGTCTACTGCAATAGTATATAATCTTTCACAATAATCATCCAACTTTACTAGTTGATCATTTGATGACACTAACTCTCGTAAACCTTTCTTATTCAATATGCTAAATTTAGAATGAAACCTTCTAACTGCAATGTTCAAATCTTCACACATTGTTTTCAGCTGAGTGAGTAGATTCTTCTTCAATAGGACTTTCTTAGTTTCCAAAATAGTAGTTGTCCTATCTAGAATATTTATCTCTTGTAACTATTGCCTAGTCTTAGAGTTTAGTACTTTGATCATCCCTTTTGCTTCTTTGGGTTTTGTGCCCAATGATGCCCTCTGATTATCTATTGATGTCGTGCATCTAGTAATCAATTCTCGCTGCTCAAAAGTAATTTGTATGGATGGCCATACTTCTGTTATGGAGTGGCTAATATCTAACTAGATGTCCTCTTTGGCCTGGGCCAAAGAGTCTGCCATTAGAGTCTTACTCTCTAATTGTTTAACCTTGAGTTCTAACCTGTGTGACTTTCGCATTTCCTCTACATACAAGGTATCATTCTTTACCTTTTGTGACTCCAGGGTTTGGAACTTCTAGAGTAACTTTTCATTTTATTATTTTTGTGCTTGTAAATCTTATGATAACCTTGTTGTTTCAATTGTTGCTAAAGATGAAACAATGTCAGTAGGAGATGAGATCGGCTCTGTAATTGCTATGGGAATTTTTGTTATTGAGGTCACAGCAAGTTGTGCTACCCCTTTTTCCTTGAGCAATTGTTTAATTTGTTCTTCCATTTTCTTGATCTGTATGTTTTGCTCAATAATGAGCTTCAACATCTCCTCCCTCTGTTGTTCATTTTCTGTCATCTCTTTGGTTTGTGGATCTTCAGTTGAAGGTAGTTTCAACTGTTTCTTCAAAGTTGTTATCTCTATATTCTTCTTCTTGAGTATTTCTTCAATTTCTTTACAATCTTGGGGATCACATCCAATTTTAACAATAATATCTTCAAAAGACTTTAACGTGTTATCTTTAGCTAAATATGACATTTTTTCAATCTTAAGCTGTGACTGCACATTCGACAAGGCAGTTCTGAGCTTGAAAAGAGACATGGCAGTTGTAGTCATTGTTGAAAATAACATTTCACCTGATTGCCTATGCAAATCCATTTGATCAATAGGATGTATCTAGTTTACATCAAATGAAAATCTGGTCTTCTTGTAATCTGTTATGGATTTGGGAAATGGAATTTGAGCTTGCAAAAATGCCATTGCATTCTTCCTCTTTAATTGTCAAAGGTAGAGATAAGTCTGCGCTGAGAGGTGGATGTTTGTTTCCAAAACTAACTATACATTTGTGACTTAAGATTTTCATTCTTCTATTTAATTTCCAGAAATGTTGAGAAAATATTAGTATCTTCTACTGAGATGATCTCGGTTGACTGAATAATATCCATAGGTTCAGCTGAAGGAGGAGTTGAAGAAGCAGAAGGAGGTTTGGGATCAGTGATCCCTGCTGATGAAACATCTTTTAAATCTCCAAGATCAATTATTTCTAGTAGCTTGCTCCCTGATGATATTGACAATCCAGTGTTAAATTTATTTTGTAGTATAGAATACTCTTTAATTGATTCTATAGCTAATTGAGTTTTCTCTATGGCTCTTTTGTGTTGAGTACTCTGAGTGATTGGAGTATTTTCCTATGGAGTTATTATAACATGTTAATCTGCTTCTAAGAGAGTCCCTTCAGACCATTGCTCCTGGTTCATAAACTTCTCCAATTCTGGCCTGGGAGTATGGTTGTAAGGTGTTGCCTTCAATTGAACTCTCGGGGCTGAAATGATACCAAAAGGATCATAAGACTAGGTGAAGCTTGGATGGAGATTCATGCTCTTCAATAATTTGTCTACCTCTGTACCTACGGACCTAGTATTACAAATGAACGTCCCTACCTTAGCTTTGAGTTTGAACTGTGACTTTTTCTTACTTGAAACAAAATGGACTTCATCCATATTTATCATCTGCCTGATGTATTCCAGTGAGAATATCCTCATTGGCACATACTTAGGTAGTTTTTATGGAGCTAACTCACTGCCATATATCCTAATTTCAGTGTAGTTTTGGTACGGATACCAGTCACGAGTCTTGGTCCGTTCATATAGGTGTAATGTTTTCTTAATTTCTTCTCCAATTCTGGGCTATGACTGGCTATTGAGTAATTGAAGAACTGGATGTACAAAAGAATCTATAAACTGAGAGAATGTAGACTTTGATGATGTTGTTTTAACTAACTATGTCCAGTGAATCACTGATTGATTCACTCCTTGCTCATCTTGCCTGTTAAGCTGAATGTGCAATGAATCTCCCTGCTGAAACAAAATCAAATGGATTATGACTGAGCTATATCTGAACGCTCCTTGTGTGGTAAAATTCATAAATTGTTCATGTATATTATCAGCCAAGAAATATATATAATTATACGTGAAACAGGTTGATATTCCTTACTAAAAATGGAAAAGAATCCAAGGATGGATTCATCAACAAGTTTATCATTTTCATAACCTAGGAGGTATGATAGCAGGGAGATGATATGTATAGTGGCTTAAGGGAACATAGAAGATGAATAAGGTGGGTTTCTCTTGGGTAATTCAGCATCTTCTAGCATAAAAAGTTCAAAAATAAGGGCTTTTTGTGGGAAGGTGAGTTTATTGTAAAGGTCCATGAGAGTTGCTAGTGAGAAATAGCTGAGGGAGTGAGATGAAGGTATCATTAGAATTTGGTTTATACTCTGAGCAGTAATGGTGATCAAGATTATTCCATCCTGAGTCATCATTGTTCTTTGCACATGATCATACCTGGCTTGACACCAAGTGATCAAATTAGGGAAATGATGAGTTTTGGGAAAGGAGAACAAGGGAAAAAGTGTCTCCTAGAAACGAATGGGATCTTCTTTATCAGTATATTTATGCTTTAGCCACAAATGCAATTCATGGAAATTGAATTCGCATTCGTATTCTGTGACTTTGAACAGGGACTGTACAAGGGGAAGGTGATCCAAGTCAAGTAACATTGTAGATGGATTCCCTTGTTCGAGAGTTTTCTTTGTTTTAGCTTTGGGAGCCATCTTTCTGCAGGGGGGGAATTGGAAATTGTTTTAACTGAAATACGGATGACAGGGGAAAATATACACAGAGCAAATAAGGCTTTCGGTGATAGGATGGAAGGAGAAAAGTGGTAAAGAGTAGAGCCATGGGATATTTAGAAGTCAAATTAGGCTTAATTTGTCGTTTAAAATCTAACCATAGGAAATTTATTACAGAGGAGCAGGATTAATGTCTAACGGGAGGGTAAACAGTTAAATAAGGCTGGCAACAAGATAGGAGCGTATGACACAACATCTTTATGACGTGGCGGTTTATGAGTGGGTGAGAGATAACGGATTTATGGCGTGACAGCTTCCGTATGGAGAAGGGGATAACGGGTTTGTAATATGGTGCGGGAGTGAGGTCAACGGTTGTAAAGGAGGAAACCGTCGACGAGATTTCGGGGGGGTGGTGAGGTAGTTTCCGATTTTGTGCTTTGGGGTCCCGAAACGCTATGGGAGTGACACGTAGAAAAAGAGGGTGGCCATTTAAACTACTTTTTTAACCCCCCCCCCCCCCCCCCCCCCCCCCCGTCACGTTAACGGGAAACAGTTGAAGGGGGGCTGAAATGCTTCCTCCGTCGTTGATCCAAGCGGAGTTAATTGTATCCGTTGAAAAGTGCCCAGCGGTTATTTGGTATTGATTTAACATTTTTTCGCTTCCATCCATATGACAAAATCATGCGTTATTGACCTTTAACAAGGTGATCAAGTTTATCACAATAATTAAACCCTCATTAAGGAGTTTAAGCATTATTTATACTGAACAACAATTTTCAAAGGCATGTTTGAACTAGCAGCCTTAATTTTTATTTTCTAAAGCAAATATCCTTCTTTTTATTGCTTATCTAACATTTTGTCATTTGCCTTCCTTTTTTAGAGAAACTACCCTATCATTTTTATGATATGGACCAGAAATGATAATAAATTCTAACATTTTTTATTTTCAATTTTGTCTTTGGTCCATATCCTAACTTATCATTTTTCAATGACATTTTGATTTTTTTTCACTAATGACTAACTTATCAAAAACAAAAATGTTACAACATCGGCTCCAACTAGGGACAACTTTCTCCTGTGGAATGCAGAGAATTTGCAGATCCATGTGCCTTCTCCTCAGGCTCTAGAGTCTTTGCAGTAAAAAATCATACTGACAGTTGGAACAGTAAATAAAAGCCAAAATTATTACAACGATGGTAGTAAAATCTATTTCAAACTTCTTAATACTAAATATAATGTTTCAGAAATCTTCCATTAATAAGAAATGTGGAATATTGTCCCTCTAGATTTTGCAACACAAAAGTGTTGTTTCCTTTTACTTCAAAAATACTTAGAGATCAAAACCATAGGTTGTCAAACTTTGCATGTTTTCCTTTGTCTTCTCTTATGGAATCCCATCTTAGAACTAAATCTCCCTCCTTGAAATCCCTTTCCCTAGCTCTTCTATCAAACAGGCTCTTCATTTTATTTTGATATTTTTTTTTTCAGTTTATATTGGACTTAATCTCTATTCTCATTTAGTTCAATGATTTGATTTATCCTCCTAGAAAAATCGCCAGGTTCATTAGTTGATTCCTACATAAACTTTAAAATAGGGAAAGCCAAGTTGGTAGGGAAAAATGCATCTTTCCCATAAACTAACTGAAAAGGAGATTTTCCAGTAGATCTCTTTGGAGTAATCTTGTTTGCCCAGACTGCATAAATTAGATGATTGTCCCAACTCTTTTTATGATCTGCTAAAGTGTTCTTGATAAACTTTAGCAGAATTTTATTAGATGATTCTGCGAGACCATTGCCTTGAGGATAATAAGGAGTTGAATGGTGTAGCAAAATGTGATATTTCTGGCAAAGCTTAATCATTTTTACACTGGAAAATGCTATGGCGTTGTCAGTAACAATTTGTTGTGGGAAACCAAACCTGGATAAAATGTTTTCTTTCAATGAATTTGATCACTACTACATTAGTAAAATTGCTTACTGGAATTGCTTCCACCCATTTAGTAAAGTAGTCTGTTGCAGTGAGGATCCATCTATGCTGATTGCTTGAAATAGGATGAATCTCTCCAATAAAATCTAATCCCCAATGGAGAAAAGGTGTTGAGACCAATGTTGGGATGAGTGGAAGAGCTGCTAGTTTTTACTTACCAACAAACATCTGACAAGGGATACAACTTATGACCTTTGCCCCTACTTGTAAGAACAATGTTGGCCAATAAAATCCTGCCCTTAATATCTTATGTGTTGTTGCTCTCCAAGCATAATTTCCTCCATAAAATTCTACATGAAACTGGTCAATGATCCCTTTAGTCTCTGATTCTGTTAAACATAATAATAAGATATTGAGTGGGTCTTTCCAGTACAGATTTGCATTTATGATATAGTATTTGACTGCTTTCAGTTTGACAGTTTTACATTGACTTTTGGAAAATTGTGCAGGACATTCAAATTGAATCAATAAATTTACAATATCTTGATACCAATTTGATAACAAAAATTCCTCATCAATATGTACATAAATGGTTTGACCTGAAGGTAAAGGTTCTTGTGGATCCTCCCCTTCTACATAGACAGAAGGTTCTTGTGGATTCTTCTCTTCAAGTTGTTGGGAAGGTTCTTGTGGATTCTCCCCTTTTGCATAGGCAGAAGGTTCTTGTGGATTCTTCTCTTCAAGATGCTGGGAAGGTTCTTGTGGATTCTCCCCTTCTACATAGACAGAAAGTTCTTTTGGATTCTTCTCTTCAGGATGCTGGGAAGGTTCATATGGATTCTCCCCTGCTATTTCCAAAACAGAGTTCATTCCTAGCACTTTACAGTTCAACTCAACTAGAAGCTTAGCTAATTCTTGACCCTTTACTAGCTTTGTGGTTTTGATAGTTAGATCATACTCCAAAATTTGGGTGATCCATCTATCTCTCCTCCCATCAATATCTAGTTGAGTGAGAATAGTTTTAACAGCACTGTTGGGGACATAAGCTATAATGGTTGAATGTAAAACATACATCCTAAAAGATTTAAAAGACTGGACTAGAGCATAACCTTGCTTCTCAATTATGTCATATTTGAGATCAGCATCTCTCATGACTTTGTTGAAAAAGGCTATAGGTTGGTCATAGGAATCTTCATTCTTTTGTAGTAAAATAGCAACAAGGGTTGTTTCAGAGGCAAATGAAAATATACTAAATGGTTTGGTATAATCAGTAGTTGCCAAGGTCGAGGCTTCAGAAATAGCTTTCTTGATTTGATCAAATGCATGTCTGGAAGAGACAATCCATTTAACCTCATGACCCTTTTTAAGCATATCAGTTATATCTTTGACAATTTCAGCATAACTGGGTATGAATCTTCTTAAAAGGTTGATTTTACCAAGGAAACCTTGAACTTCCTTTTTATGGTAATGATAATGTCTGAATGGTTGATACTTTGTTTGGATCAAAGACTACTCCATTTTTAGAAATTATATGGTCGAGCAATTTCCATTCTATGATAGAAAATAGAGACTTCATTGGATTCAACGATATTCTGAATTTCCTACATCTTTCAAAAACCTTCATTAAGTGCTTTAAATGTTTTTTATCAGAATTAGAAAAGACTATAAGATCATCAAGATAAATAACAAGAAATTTATTTACTTGGCCTACAAAATCTATATCCATAGCTCTCTGTAATGTAGCTCCTGCATTTTTCAAACCAAAAGGCATCCTAGCATACATAAAAGTACCCCAAGGTGTTGTGAAGGCAGTCTTTTCCCTATCCTCCTTGTCGACCATAATCTAATTATAACCAGAAAAACCATCTAACATAGAAAGTTTGTTAGCTCCATAAACTTATTGAAGTAATTGATCCATCTTAGGTAATGGATAGTTATCCTTTAATGATGATTTATTTAAGTTTTTTCTAAAATCAACACAAAGTCTAGTTTCACCATTCTTTTTCCTGACAGGTACTAGGCTGGAAATCCAATTAGAATATCTTAGTGGAAGAATAATCTGTGCATCTAACATTTTCTTAAGCTCTTTCTCAATAGTTGGTAGAAGAACTGGGTTAATTCTTCTAAGTTTTTGCTGGTAGGGTTTAGCTTCAGTTTTTAATGGGATCTTATGTTCAATGAGGGATGTATCATAGGTTTTAAGATCAACATAATACCAAGCAAAAACATCTTTGTATTTTTTAAGTAACTTAAGATATTCATTTTTAACTTGTGGGGCTAAAGATGTAGAGATTTTTATATTTTTCACTTGTTCTTGGGTTCCAATATTGATTTCTTCGATGTCATCTTCAGGAGAAATGGATGGAGCGTTTCGAGGGACATCATTATAATAGAATAATTTCTCTAAAGGAATTAACCCTTTAGGAATGAAGTTGTTTGATAATTGTATGATGTCTTGATCTGCAATCTTGGAATTTAGTTCTGGATCATCATTAGCTCGAGGATTAATCAGGTCAAGATTATCTTCATCAAATTGCAGAAGAGAAAATTCACCTACAACTTGAAGGAAATATTTTAGTTGTTCATCATCCTCAAACACCTGCCAATGCTTTTGGTTATCTGGTATGGATGGTTTGTATTTGACCTGGATTTGGTATAACACTTGTGTTTGATTAGGAATTTTGAATGAGCTTGCATAGATAGCCAAAGAATCTGCATGTATGTTTTCGTTTATAGGGATAGAAGTTATGTTAAAGGCATTAAAGGAATTTTCAATGGAATCCAAAATCTCATTTTGATAGGACCTAAGCCTAGGATGCTTTGTTTGGCAAATATTCCTAACTTGTCTCACAATGAGTTCGGAGTCAGGGACAACACTCAGGTTGTGTACCTTTAAACTCTTGGCCAACTGTAGTCCTAGAAGGAAAGCCTCGCATTCTGCTACATTGCTGGTTACTTAAAAATCAAGTTACATGATTTGTAATGTTTTCTTTTTTCTGGCGAGATTAATGCTACCCCATCTCCCTGCTCCATCCTTTGTACAAGAGCGATCAAAGAATAGCTTCCACACATCAGTTTGATTTGATATAGGGTTTTTAACTACATCTTCAAATTTTACTTGAGATTCTTGTATTTCATTTGAAGAGAGTTGAAAGCAGCTAAAATCTTGATCAATAGCATAGATGGGGTGGTTCTTTGGTTGATCTATTTTGCATACAATGTGCACAAATCTAACTTCTCTATACAACCTAAGTTGTTCTCCCCCATAAACCGAAATAGTGGCATAACACATGTCCACCTGAAGAGTTCCCCCTAATTTGGCACATCAAGTCCTTGAAAGGAGCATTCCAAATTTGGGAGGGATATCAGTGACAACTATATCTAATATTATGCTTTTTACTGGGATTTGGGCAAGAGTGACTACTAAATCCTTAATCAATCCTAGACAAGGTACCCTCTTGGAATCAAAGGGGTACAAATCATGATAGGATCTAGTTATATTAAGATTTAAATGATCCATGATGGTTTTTGGCATGAGATTATGTGATGCTCCAGAATCAAGCATACAATTGTATAACATGGAGTCATTTGTCTTTAGTGTCACATAAAAAGGGGATACTACTTCATCTACCATATCTAAGCTAGGACCAAAGATAACTGTTGGTTTTTCATCCTAGAGGCTAATAACATCCCTTTCAACATCAATAGAGGTGTTTTGAATCCATTTGGAAACTTTATTTTTATATCCAGGGTTTTTTGAAAGTTCTGAAAGTGGTATAGGGATCTTAACTCTCTCTAACTCCTTTTCAACATTAAATGTACTTAAGACAGTGTTATCAATTTGGGTTGTATCAGTTGACTGATTTAATGGTCAATTAATAGTTGTCTGAGTTTCAACTTCTTTGGTATGAGGTCCAATTGTTGTAGGTTCCTTAAGACGTCTTCTGGGGCCAGGTCTAGGTCTGAGATCATATCTTTTTTTTAGCTCTACAGTTATAAATTCAGAGAAGGCATGGTATTTGGAAACCTCTGAAGATTCCCGATCTTCTTGAATTTGTTGATTCTGTGAAAGGGGAACATTAGTGGTCTGACCAGAAGAGGTATCCATGTTGTTAATGTCTTCAACGATAATCATGGTATTTTCATCAGGCTATTGATCATCGATCAACAAAGGAGTTGGAACCTGTTGATCATTACTAGGTCTTTGAAGAATTTGTAATTGTGGAGTTCTTTTGTATTGACCTTGATTTTGATTTTGAGGTCGAGTGAACGCCTGTTGAACTGTTCTGGGTTGAGTTTCAATCTTAGAAATTCCATTAGATAAGTTTCTAAGAAGTGAAGTGATCTCATCAATTTTGAAATCTTCAGTGTTAGTTTTTGAAGAAGTAGAGGCCTCTTGACTATATTTAAGCTTTATTTGGGCCTTTTCCTCTTTAGCTTTCAGGGTGGCTGAGGCAGCCCTATTTGCTTCCACCTCTATAGCATTGGTCTACATGTCTTCTAGAGTCCTAGAAGTTCTTTCTCTTAACATTACAACAAAATCATCTTCAAAGGCTTTTGAAAACCTATATTTGGATATTGCTACAGGGGGTTTGCAATCAGGAGGCATCTTATGGTAAAGTTTGTTGAACCTTTTAATTAAATCAGCTACGGGTTCACCAAAGTTTTATTTTAGTTCTTCAAACTTGGTCAAAAAGTAAAGAGGGTCTTTCTTCACACCCCATTGGTTTTTGAATATATTTTTTAACTCCTCCCATGACCTAATGGAATTTGCAGGTAACGTCCTAAACCAGGTTCTAACATTTCCCTCAAGAGATTAGACAAACAACCTCAAATAAACATTTTCTTGTTCTATGTTCATATTATCTGCAAAATCTAGAAATGATTGAAGATGGCCCTCAGCTGAGGAACCAGTTTCTCCATTATACCTACGAGGGTGTTTTAAATATCCAGGAGGGAAAGCATTGAGGTTTTGAGGCAAAACTAAAGCTGCATATCTAGCCTGTACAATGGGTTGGAATTCCATAATAGAAGATGGTGTATGAGATGTTTAGGTAGATGATGAAAAAGAAGAGGAATATGGTGATAGAGAAGGTGTATATCTGTGTGGAGGTGAAGAAGGAGGAGATAAAGAAGGAGGATGTCTCCTAAATGAATTTAAGGGAGTCCTAATAACTAACTTCTGAACCTGTAAGTGAATGTCCTCTTTTGTTTCAAAGAGTGGGTTTGAGTATACAAAGAAGATTTCTTCAACTTATTTAGAAGTAGAAGGGAATGAATAAGTAGTGGAGGATATGAAGTCTGTAGGTTTTAATTCAAGTAAATGAACATCCAATTCAGCCTTAGATTTAGATGATTCTAATGGTAGTGAGGGTGATTGATATGTTTCAAGTGAGTGAATAAGGAAAGCTGATTTAAAATCAACTCCCTTACCTAAAAGTTCTGAAACCCTAGGTGATAAGTGTGTCCAATCTGGATTGGATGGAATGTTCCTAAAGAGATCTGATGATAATATATCTTTAGACTGCAGGGTTGAAGAAGAAGAAGATGGTTGAAGTCTTCTTTTGGAATGGTCCCTTCTCGCAAGTTTTTTTGGATCTGGCAGAGAGTTAATTGTGTCAGATTCAGAATGGGATCTAGTGTGCTTAAAAGGTGCCATCTTGGTACAGTGGAGTGGCGAGGTGAAGAATTTTGACCTATCTAGACCTTTAGTCACATTTAAAGGAATATAATTTATGTCGTTGTCTCAGGGAGACTAATTAAATTCGAGTCCCCGGCAACGGCGCCAGATTGATGTTGTACCTTTGAGATGATAATGGTCAATTAATCATGCCAGAGCATCTAAGATTTTTGGGTTTTGGGTTTTGGTTTTTATGGAGGACCAATAAATAAAACAAATTATAAGAATGATGTATTTAACCCTTTTAGATAGTACTAATAAATAACCAAAGGGTTGCTATTTAACTTCACACAGTGATTTAAATGGATAAGATGTGTAGAAAGAATTGTAAGGAGATATGATTACTTTAAATTTCAAATAGAAAAATAAATCATCATAATTGGGAAAACCTTTAACCAATGTTCAAAAGTTAAACAAAATATGCTTAAAATTACATAAGACACTGACAATTTTATGATTTAGAGGGAGCATTTCAAATAGAGAGCCTAATATCTCAATATCTTTATAATAATAACTTCAGAAGGAATTTTAACAATAATTGTAACACATTTATTCTCACCTGATATCTCTGTAAAACTTAAACATATGCAGAATTAACAGAATGAATGTAACACATGAAAGACTTACAGAAGAAAACAAGACTGTATGATATCAAATTTAGAATTCTTTGCTTTATTATCAGTGATCTAGAAAAAGCTTGTACATCAATGCTTTACAAAATTTCTTATGGAAAGGTACCACCCTTAATAACTCGTAGAAGAGATTTATTTATACTAGTTTGGATAGTAAACAAAATATCCTAAACTGATTACCAAAAATAGCCTAAAAGAAAATGGGAAAAGAAAATTGTTGAACGATGTGTCTCTATTAGATAGGAAGTTGTTGATGATTGTTCCTTCAAAACCTGTTGTGTTGTCTTCTTGTTGGGATGGAAAGTTAATCAATTGTTTCACACAATTGATCCCACCTCTTCTCACTTGGTATCTCCAGATTTACCATTCTTCTAAATATCTCATCAACTTCGATATATCTTTCAAAATTGGGTTTGGTGAGAAAAAGATGTCCAACTTCATATTTGATTGTGAGGTTAGGGCTCAAAGCTTCCAAAAACTCTTTGCCAGTAATCTGTCCTTTTATCCCTATAAATTGATTGATGTCTACTGCAATAGTATATAATCTTTCACATTAATCATCCAACTTTACTAGCTGATCATTTGATGACACTAACTCTGGTAAACCTTTCTTATTCAATATGATGAATTTAGAATGAAACATTCTGACTACAATTTTCAAAGCTTCACGCTTTGTTTTCAGTTGAGTGAGTAGATTCTTCTTCATTAGGAGTTTCTTAATTTCCAAAATAGTAGATGTCCTATCTAGAATATTTTATGTTGGGTTGTGTTATATTCTTTCCACGTAGTTAACAGTGGGTTTGAGGGGTACCCGTAACCCCACTTTAAAAATTTTGATTTTGGACCCTATGTTAGGTTGGGCGGACCCACCTATGGTTTTGTGCATGCTTTCTGCACATGTTTTTTTGACGATGGTTTTTCAGTCCATGTTATTGGACGCGATGGTTTTCAGTCCATGGTATTAGACGCGATGGTTTTCGGTCCATGGTATTGGACGCTTCGGCATGTATAAATATGTATTGTAACATTGAAAGGAACATAATGAAAAATCAAGCTAGTAGTCCTGGTTTTGGGATCCAGTGGGAAAATCTCTTTGTATATGTGTTTTATGTGTTATGCTCTCGCATTGTTTATTTTTCTATGTTTTAGAACTCATATGCAGGTAATTTCGGTACGGGGTTAAAACCTACATTTGGTATCATAGCAGTTTTTGGCTTCAAGGGGATGCCTTTGTTGCAGAGAGGCTTTGCTCGGACCTATGGTAGACCCTGTTCAGTGGGAGATCTGCGAGATCGATTCTGGTGGTGAAAGAAGATGGCGAGCGGTGGAAAGATAGAAATCGAGAAATTTAATGGTCAGAGTTTTGAGTTGTGGAAACTCAGGATAGAGGATCTGTTGGTGGATAAAGATCAGTGGATCATGGTAGATCCAAGTACTAAACCAACGGGAGTGACCGATGAAGAATGGAAGAAGTTGGATCGGAAGGCAAAGAGCACAATACGATTGTGTGTCTCAGATTCAATATTGATTAATGTATCAGGGGAAGCTACGGCAAAGGCTTTGTGGGACAAGTTAGGGACTTTGTACCAATCTAAGTCTCTGGTGAAGAAACTGTTCATGCGGAAAAAGTTGTATAACTTGAGGATGAAAGATGCAGACTCGGTGACAGAGCATCTGAATGCATTTAATACTATGGTAAGTCAGTTAGCATCTGTTGATATTAAAATTTGAGATGAAGATAAGTGCATCAGTTTGTTGTGTTCTCTAACAGATTCGTGGGATAGTTTGGTTATTGCAATAGGTAGCAATGCAACTACCTTGCATTTTGATGAAATAGTCTCATCCTTGCTGATGGAGGAGATGACATGGAAAAATATGGAGAGCCATAATGGTGATGCCTTGTTTGTATGAGGATGGTCCCAAAACAGAAACAAAAATAAGTCATCGAGTGGGAGATCTAAATCTAGAGGGAGATCTAAATCTCCAGGAAAAATTGTAAAGGTGGTGTGCTGGAAATGTGGAAAGGAAGGGCACTACAAAAGGGACTGTAAAACTAAAGCATCTAACAAAGGAAAGGGATCTGATGATGCTCCTTCTGTAGAGGCAAAAAACATCTCAGACAAAGGTGGAGATGTGTACTTGGCTTCTTCAAGTACACATGTAGATCATGAGGCATGGTTGATTGACTCAGGTGCATCCTTTCACTTCACTCCCCATAGAGAGTGGTTTTGCGAGTATGAGAAATAAGATGGTGGTGATGTCTTCTTAGGGGATGATAGGAAGGCTAAAATCGTTGGTTGCGGAAAATTAAATTTGAAGTTTTAAGGTGGAAGGGTTAGAACACTTCCAGGTGTTCTACATATTCCTGCATTGGCCAAAAATTTGATTTCTGTAAGCAAGCTGGATGATGCAGGTGTAAAAACAGTGTTCAAGAAGGATACCTGCAAGATCGTTCGGGGAGCACTGGTATTGATGCATGGAGTTCGGATTGGAACTCTGTACAAGCTGCAAGGTAGCATTGTTATTGATGGGTGAAACAGTTCTGTGGTTCCCTGAAAGTGGAGCAAAAAATCTAGTGGTCTCTGGAGAGAAGACCATGTTGTGGCATCAAAGTCTTGGACATATTGGAGAGAAGGGCCTTCAAATACTTCATGGTAAAGGTATGGTAGAAGGTATGAGTAATAGCTCTCTAGATTTTGATTTCTGTGAAAATTGTGTATATGGGAAGCAGAATCGGGTGAGTTTCCCCTCTGGTGGTAAGAGGACGAAAAAGATATTAGAGCTTGTGCACAGTGATGTGTTTGGACCTGTGAAGGTTCCATCACTGGGTAAGTCTGTGTACTATGTATCATTTATAGATGACTTCTCAAGGAATACATGGATATATTTCCTTAAGAAGAAATCTGAAGTCTTTGACAGGTTTAAAGAATTTAAGGCTCTGGTGGAAACCAGACAGAGAAGAAGATAAAGGTGCTGAGGACAGATAATGGTGGAGAATTTTGCAGCAATGAATTTGAAGAATTTTGTAAGAAGTGTGGTATAGCACGGCAGAAGACTACTCCATACACCC